>ML777686.1:688750-735015 GCA_009831015.1 Picea engelmannii | reverse complement strand
TAAAAATTCCCATTTAAATTTCGGGTTTCGGGGTTTCCTTATGCTCGATGCCGAGAGTCTCCTGCCTTCACGGATTCCCGATCCCCGGTACGCCGAAGCGCTATCTTCTAGCTTTAGCCCTCCTTTGGTTATGCTTTGGTCCAAGTGACCTTGTCCAACGTGACCGTGGTCCTAATTCCTATCGGGATTCGGGATTTCGCGACTTCCGTGGTCACGACCCTCTGTCCTCACAGACTCCCGATTACCGATTCTCTGATATGTTACTTGTGCGTCAGCCTTTCGGGCTAAATTCTTGGTTCATATGACCATTGTACCACAAGGCCACAGCCTTGTCCCTTATCGGGGTTTCAGGTGTCGCAATATCTTATTGCATAAATCCCGCGTCCACGGAATTCCCGATATCCCGATGCACCTATTCCTTGCGTGTTGGCCCTTTCGGCAACACTAAGGTCCATGTGACCTATACCTATGTGACCGTTGCCTTATGGCTCCCCATCGGGGTTTCGGTCCTTCTCTAGCCAGAATTTCCATCAATTCAACGTTTCGTAATGCCTTCTAGCGTTTACCCTTTGTCAAACGAATAGAATACAAATTTTCCACCTTCCCCGTAAATCTTTATTTAAAGCGGGTTATAACTTAACTTTTATGGGTTAACTATTGAGGAAATCGGGATTCGGGGTTTCCTGCGATCAAAGAATCGATGTAACTTGAATCCTGAAACCCCGATCTTCGATTTCCCAATGTGATTAAGCCTTAATTAAACATCCGTTAATTAATCCCTTTTTCGAAGGTTTAAGGGTTAGGTTAATTATATCGGCTTTCGGGGTTCGCGATTTCGTAGTGCATGGACACCTTGTCCACGAAACTCGCGATATCCCGATATTCCGACTCTGCCCAGGTTGCTGACACCTGTCCTCCACTAGTCCCAGTTGTGGCTCACACAATTCTCCTGTTGGGGTTTTCTCCGATGAGTAAAACTCCAACGACGCCCGATCCTTTGCCACCTGTCCTCGCAGATGGACGGTCCGGATTGACTCTCGGGATTTCGGGACTTTCAAGGTCCCAGTTCTCGCGACCTCAAGTACTCCGATTTCCCGATGACTCCTCCCATGCACGCTAGGCTTAAACCCCGCGCAACTTATTTAAATCTAACGGCTAACGAGGTTTCGTCCAAGATCTGACGGTGCAGATCCGTCCTCCCGTGTAATAGACAGCTCTTCTTTGAGATAATGATTAATTTACATGAAACATTACGTAATGTAAAAATTTCTCTCTTGGCACGGTTGAAATTTGTATGCGTCTAACGTTCTGGAGTTTCTTCATTATTTTAAAATTTTACTAATGCCAATACAGGCAACTGTTTTACATTGTTCCAGCGTAATATAAATCTGCTAAATTACCTTTCTTTTCAGCGTGCGCATCGGCGGTTCCCCATTTATGTAAGTTCGAGGTAAAGTAGGCCCGTTCAAGGTCCCTCAAATGCCATTTGCATTTTATTTAGTAAGGTTTGTGCAGTTATCAAATTTTCCCAACTTCAGGCTTTCGACAGAAGCTTTCCTCGATATTTTCATCGATTTTTTTTTGATGTTAATACTGCTCGTAACCTCATTGACACACAATGCTCAAGTAATTTAAATTATCACTTCTCTTTTTTGTGCTTAAAAGCTTCACAATCATTTTAAGGTTAGTCCTTTTGTGGAAGGTGATCCCTCCCATTATTCGGTTTGCTGCCACTATTTTAAAGGCATTCCTTCGAACGTTCAGACTACTGTAGTAGCCATATATGACCTAGTTAAAGGGTATTGTCTACAGTGGTTACTTACGATAATTTAGGGGTACTACCTGAGTATATTTTTTTTTTGGATACTGTATCATTCATATCCGGTCAAGCTCGACGTGTGTTTCTTACAGGTTAAGCGTGGCTGGAGTTAACACTCCGGGTTTCGGCCCTTAGGCTCCAGATTTCGAGCTAAGACGCTCTGATACCATATGTAACAACCTAAAAATTCTAAACATCATTTTTAATCATAAGCAAAATAATTCCTAACTAAGACAATAACATCAACCATCGTCGGCCTTCGGAACTTCTTCCGTCGGGATTTCGCTACCCGCGTTGTTTCGTGGCTTGGACCCACATACTTGTGGAAATCGGGAAATCGCCGGTCGGGAGTTCGCGAGCCCTGTTGCGCCAGGCCCAGGACCTTCCAAGTCCCGAACACCGATGGTCAAGGGTCAACGCTTCCATCTTTGTCGGTAATTTCCTGGTCGGAAAATAGGCGATTTAAGCGTCGTTGTTCACTCCTCCCATAAACCTCCGAGCGCCGAAAGCCCGATATGACGCATGGCGCCACGTGTATCCCACTAACGCCCGGGACTCGAGCTGCCACGTCGCCATCGGGATTTCGCGGATCACGAATCCATGATACCAGTGGTTCGTGGTATCGAAAACCCCGAAGTTCCGAACTCCGATATCCCGAGGTACGTGGGTTCGTACTGGTGGGGTTACCTCACGCTATCGGGATTCGCGGAATCGCGAATTCTCTTGTCGTTAATCCCTTGCACCGGGAATTCCCGAGTGCCGAACCCCGAAATCCCGAGGTCCTGTGCCACGTGTCCCGTCGTTCGATCAACGGTCCCGATTGATTCAGGAAATCGCTATTCGCGATTTCAAAGGGTATGGGACTCATGCCTCTACAAACTCCGAAGTCTGATATCCCGATGATGCCTGGACTTGCTGGTGTCGAAGGGTTAAACCCCTCGCACCTTCCCTGAGATCTAACGGTTGTTGGGTATCCGCCTGGGATCTAACGGCTCAGATCCGTTTTCTACGTAACACTGTAATGGTTCAATGTATTTTTGTGCCTCCTCTATTTTGTAAGCAACTTAATAAGCGTTTTATTTAAGTAAACTGAGGCAGTAATTTCTTAGCCTAAAGCTGACTGGGGATAACAGATACCTTAACAACTTAGATTTGTCATCAATACTAAATCCATGGAAGACATAAATAATCCATAAGCATTGATTAAGTAAACTGAAAGAACGGCTTCCTAACATAATATTGAGTATTATAACAGCAACTACAGCAGTTTAGAATTCTCAATAAATACTGAAATGATAACAGAAAGAAATAAATTCAAACTTAACCAAGTACCTGGATCTGATGCTAATTTCAGTTGCCTCTGCTGCCTTGCTGTCTTGCTGCCCTGCTACTCAGTCCAGACCTGCCAAAACAAAAAATAACTCCCCAAATCTACTGTCCACCCTGCCAACTAGGAAAACGACCTAGCCCCAGGATATCTACGGATATCCTGGCCCTCGAGCCCAAAACCTCCAGCAACACGTGCCTCTCCTGATCAATATGATACAACCAGTAAGTCATGTGTCTCTCTCTGAGCACACACACACGCCACCACAGTCCAGCTCTCGGCTCACTGTGCAAAATGGAAAAAGATCGTTTTTCCTGCGCCCATCCTCCTCTGAATGGCCCGCACATCCCCCTCATCCCCCGCCTTATTCCTCCCGAGCACCTCATGCAGTTACTTCTTACAACCACCCTCTGTCCCCCGTACTCCGTTTCATTAACATTTTCCTTATCTTCTCGGGATTTCTGGGCTTCTTGCCCTGCATACGCCACCCTTGGCAGCCTACGCCATCCCTGTTCTTACATTATTTTATTTCTTTTTCTTTAATTTCTGTCACAGTTCATTAAATGCATTCTTCAGTTTGATTATCACACAATTAATCATGCTTATTTTCTTTAACTATTTTTTTCTTTGTAATCTTTAATCATTTATTCAATTAGGGTCGTTACATTCATCACAATGCGACTTTGGGAAATGTTCGTCACAATGGGATGGTAGGAATGTTCGTCACACTGTGGCATTAGAAGTGCTATGTCAGAAAGTGACATCATGAATGTTGTTTGTGGGTGTGTGACGTTGGACAATGATCATGACAATGTGAAAAAGGAAAAAGTTAGTAACATAGTGGGGTTTCAACATGCTCATCACATTGTGACAATATGACTCGGGGATTTATTTTTCATAGAGTGATGAAGTGAATGTTTATCAAAAAACAACATTGGATAATGCTCATAATGTCACAAAGAAAAAAGTTAGTATCATGTTGAGGTTTCAGCATATCGGATTACAATGTTGGTGGAAGGATGCTAGGCTTAGGAACATTGGAACATGACATCAAGGGTTATATAAATTTAAGTTTTTCATTATGAGTTATATAAATTTATGTTTTTTAGTGAGGGTTAAGTTGCATCATGAATAAGTTTAAACTATGGGGAAGATAAATGTTATAATTTTTTTTAATAAGTTACGAGAAAAAATAAACTTTCAGCGTCATTGAATTTTGGCTATTAGAAATTTTAATCCTAATGCATCACAAAAACTCACAGAATCCATGGTATTGTCTAGAAGGGAATGACTAATAATAAAAATGGTCCGTAATAATCTAACCAATGTTTAGTTCCAAAAGGGAATGCTTTTGATAAATCCCTAAAACCTTCTTGCTGAAGAAGATAGCCGAGGGATTGCAACATGACAAATGAAACAATTAGTCAACCTTGATGGGCATAAAGATGACAATTTCATCTAAACTTCCCACTAGTTGATTAAGAGGTTGAAAAGAGTTTCCATATCTTTAGGGGAAAAAAATGGCATTCAAAACCCGAAGCTTTAAAAATTGCAAAAATGGAAGGGTACTCCATTGTTGTGATACACTCCATAAAAGAAATACAGATCCATGCTTCAAGAATAGCCTAAATATTTTAAGATTGTTTCTTAGTGTCCAAACTACATAATGTTCACTTCTAAGGTTCATTATATACAATAATATCATTATTTTATCAATTTAATATCATTGTTTGCGTCACTATATCGTGGTAAGCTTATCCATATTCCATGTGTATAATTAAATGTTTAAAAAACTATAAATAGACATTTCATTAATAGCTTAAACTATTTAAAATTATATATTTAATGCCCAAGGCACATAAACTTCAATTACTAAAGTCCATTGTATATAATAATATCAAATTGTTTCATAAAAGAAATACTGATCCATGCTTGAAGAATAGCCTAAAACTACATAATGTTCATTTCTATAGTTCATTATATACAATAATATCATTATTTTATCAATTAAATATCATTATTTTATCAATTAAATATCATTATTTTCATCACAGATATTTATAATTATATATTTACATTTTTAAAATAACTTAAATGTTTTTAAAATAATTTTTAAGTTTTTTATAACATAAATATCCCTTCTAAAAATTCACTATGTATAATAATATCCATAATATCATTGTTAAAAAACTTAATATTAATCCAAATAAACCCAACCACATTTATTATGGCATAACAAATAGTTAGAAAAAACCAAAAAAGCTATAACTCTTTGGTAAGAACAAGTTTGAGGAACAAAATATTTTTCATTTCCGACATGTGCAAATTCTAAAGTTCTTAGCTAACACAACATTGCATCCAAAAAGTTCAATGTGAATAGGTTATTCATTCCAATAGGACTTTTGTGTCATTGAAAATTTTCTCGTATCCAAATCTAAAATTATTCATATTGACCACTTTGAAAATTTCCTTTACAGTATATTTATCATTTCTGTTAAGAGTGTTTATATATATTTATCATTTCTGTTATTTGAATTTAAGATTATTTATATGTATTTGATTATAATTTATTTATCATTTATTTTTTATATATTTTTTATTTCTATTATTTGGATTTAAGATTATTTATATGTATTTAATTAGAAAAGGGGCAGTGTAAAAGTTTTAAGTTTTGTTTTTTTAAGATATATTTAATTTTGCTCAAAATTAAACTAAAAATTGTTAAATGTATACATTTGAGTAATTAAGTTTGTATTATCCAAATATATTAAAGATATTTTAAAACTTAAAAAAAATTATGATTCTGTCTAAAATTATATGGCTCGACTCGGTGAAAACTGCGAAAACGTAACCGGATGGACAGAATGACACTTGGAATGCTCGGGGATCTTCCAATGTTCAACTCGGGTTGTGTCATTGTCAAAATAGGAATATCATGTTGAAAGTAATACTGTTCTCACCGATCAGATCATATTTTTGACAAGATAAAATTCTTTCTTATTTCCCGGGCATTCACACAGGCATAAAAGATATTCTAGTTTACTTAGGGCTTCGTTTGTCATGCATAATTGTGGTGAGTCGAATCTTTACCATGCGTCCATGAGTTTAATACAAGCTTGAGAGTTCATCACTTGCAGTTTCAATGTTACATTATAACAATGTAGACAAAGGAGGGTTGTGTCAAATCGAGGCACTGGAACTCCAAATTCATTCAATTTTTTTGAAATGTCAACCTTGTTCAACAATCCAAGAAAATGGGCCGCGAGCATTCTTCGACAGGCTCGTAAATTTTTCTCATTCTCTTGCTTCATTCATAATACTTGCTTCAAATCGACGCTCGTCCAATGTACACATCGGGTTCATTATACCTGAGCTCAAACTTGATGTAGGCGGCCCAACCATGGTGATCGGGCTCCCAATTCATCCACCGCTCGAAGACCTGGCGGGCACCGGCCACATTGTCGAGCATCTCCTCCATGTGAATGAAATTATACCAGAGCTGATCGATGTGGGGCAACAGAGACACAGTGCGGTCCCAGACGTTCCTGACATGGTTTACAAACAGGTGCTTCATCTCGATCTCTGCATAGCGAAGCCATAGAGTAGGGTTTTGGTAATCGATCTGCACCTCCAGGGCCCTTTCCCATACCGATCTCACACTGGCAAAGTCCTTATGACTCTCCTCCACTGACCGTATTTCATCCACACGCTCGTGTTTCCTCTTACTCTCCTGATCAGGTCTTCGAATTCCTTCCGCTTTTGGAAACGATAATCCGTGAGCTCGCTCTCTCTCATCGGTAATCTTCTGCTTCGGAGGCTGGATTTCGGCAACCTGTTGTTCCCGGGTCTCCCTCAAGATGAATATGGAGAGGATGCTTGTCTGGAGTGAGATTGATGATATCCTTTGCATTTGCAGGTAGAAAATGAAACGCCCCAGCCGACGGGTATGGCCAGAAACGTGCGGACATCCAAAACGCTTGGACAGACAGAAATGAAGCCGCCGGGGAGAACTGAAATCTAAACGTGGTAATTTCAAAGGTTAATTATTTAACGTGGCAATCATATAGTGTTACAGTAATTTTTTAATATGATTAGGTAAATGTTAAAAAGTAAACAGGTTAACTGATGCATTCAAAAATACAAAGAAGTTATCAAGAGTAAATCTCATTTATTGATTTGGGAGGACTACCAAAAATATGTCAGCATCTTCAATTTGCAACCCTAAGATTGAAATTTATGACTAGCACAGCCCCTACTAATTTTTTAATATGATTAGGTAAATGTTATCATTGATTTGGGAGGACAACTAAGAATATACCAGCATCTTCAATTGTTAACCATCTGATTAAAATTTTAGATGAAAAGCTGATTAATTGTGCTCATTATCAATAGGCGACGTAATTAAAAGATTAATTAATCCACCGATTCCAATAGGATTCCAATAGGAGGACGCGTGAAAAGATGGTAGCTTTGGATTCGTCAGACGATGGAACGTCGGGAGGCGTGAGAGTAGGAGTTAAAAGGAAGACCAGAGATGCAGAAAGATCTTCTTTAGTGGGACAGCTTAACAATTCCCAAAAGGAGAAGGGCTTGGCGAGAACTAGTGGAGCAGGTGAGTTCGATGAAATAACTGGTAGAAAAGTTGCGACTCCAAAGAATTTAGAAGCAGAAATCTCTCATATGGCAGGCATCAGGAATCTCCAAATTAAAAGCCTGAGTGACATACAAATTGTTGAAATGGATGGAATAGGGGTAACGTCTATCGAATGCTGTTGTTGTTGGGAAAATGGGGTTGAAAATCTGGTACAGTGTCGAAATGGGCATTTGTTTTGTTTTAAATGTATAACGAGGCGGATTGATGAAATCATTTATCGAGGTGTGAAAGCACATGACTCTCTATTTTGCATGACTTCTGGTCCCTGTGAGGAGTCAATTCCTTCGTCAGAGATTCGGAGAGCTCTTCCAAATGATATTATTGAAAGATATGAATATCGCCAGGCTCAAGAAGCTATAGGTGAAGCCAAAATTGAAGGTTTGGTTTATTGCCCATTTTGTAACATTCCATATGAGGTAGACAAGTGTGTACAAGTTATGGACTGTCCAAACCCTAAATGTTTAAAGGCTTCCTGTATCCAATGCAAGAAGCTGAGTCACTTACCATTACGCTGTGAAGAGGTTGAGAAAAATTCTGAGACTGCTCTTCGTAGGGAAGTTGAAGAGAGGATGACAAAAGCTGTGATAAGAGAATGTAACATTTGCCAGGCGATGTTAATCAAGACGTATGGATGCAATAAAGTGACATGTAGGTATGGAAACAAAAAGTGTTATGTTTGCGGACAGACAATTTCGTATCGAGGCTTACGTCCTCATTTTTGTGGTTGTCCTCAATATAGTGGAGAACCAGGGAAGCGTTGTCACATATGCAACAGGTGTAGTAGGACAGAGAATGAGACAGAGGATAATCAGAAGCATTGAGGGAATTGGTATACCAAAAACCTGAGTTGCTTCATCTGCAAATTGTACGTCCCCTCGAAAGGCGAAGACGAAAACAACCCACAGAGGAGCAGGGGCATCATGTGCAACGTTTTCCTCCATACGGAATTACACCTCCACCAGAATTCAACGAAGTCGTCGATCGACCTACCAATATGGTTGTACCAACACTTGCTACCTCCGCCTCAGTTCCTGAGACTTGGTGATCAACTTGGAAACATGGCTGTACCTCCACCAGATTTCTTCAGATTTGATGATGGTGATCATCGTGCAAACATGGCTGTATATCCACTGTTACCTTCCGCAGAATTCTTCTGAGATGATGATCAGCCTGAAAATATGGTTATACCTACACCGCTACCTCCCCAGTAGACTTCTTCAGATTTGGTGATAGACTTGCAAACATGGCTGTACGTCGGCCGCTACCTCCACCGCATTTCCCAAGATTTGGTGATGGTGATCAGATTCCAAACATGGATTTAGAGTCTCAGCAAGATTATGGCCGTCATTTACTATGTGAAGAAGATTACAGCCATGACGAACAAGAGAAGACCAATAAGCTAGTGGCATTCCTCAAGCAATCACATCAACTAACTATGCACTTATCAGTGTGCTTTCTTATCAGTGTGCTTTCACTTATTTCATTTAATAGTTGGCCTATATTTAGCTAGTAGGTAAGTGATTATTTGCGATTCTTCTAAGATATAATTGATTAATCCAATCTTAAGAGGGTAAGTGGTTACTTGGGATTCTTTTTAATTTTGTTTCTTTGTTGGAAAAACATTAAGAGAAGCTTTGCAAGATCACCATACTTTTGTTGAGTTAAGAGGTTAGGAAGGTTGGTAGTGTGACAAATATTTTGAAAATGAGATCTAAAATGGGTATAGGTTGGTGTCTTCCATGATTCCCCAATAATTTAGCCAATATCGACATCTTTATGCCATCCTAGCTTGAGTAATGGTGGTTATGACTTTATTTTGAAACAATTTTAGGAAATCTCTTGTCTTCCATGTTATTTAACTTATTCTTATATATTAAGTATCTAGTCATAATCATATTCTCTCTATATATGTGGATCATTACTTTTCATATCTAAAGAAGATGAGTAATCTTAATTTTTAATAAATGTATTTAATTATTAAAAATAATGAAGATTAATATTTATAAAAAAGATGAATAATCTTAATTTTTAATAAATGTATTTAATTATTAAAAATAATGGAGATTAATATTTATAAAGAAGATGAAAAATCTTAATTTTTAATAAATGTATTTAATTATTAAAAATAATAGAGATTAATATTTATATGAAATTAAATATTTTTTTTTAAATTAAAAAAAATGATTCTTTTCTTTTTTCTATATTTTTTATAATGAAATAATAAATTATAAATATTTTTAAATTAAAATTAAATATAAATATATAAAAAAAATTTGAAAAAAAATATAATGATCTTTAAGTTATTCACGAGGATAGTTATTACTTTTCATTAGTAAAATATAACTCAAATATGGTAAGATATACAAAGATTGGATTTTTCGCTATGAAATCGATCTCACTTTTTATGATGTCGTTTTTTGCACATTGAACACTCTTTGTCCACTTTAAATGGTTTGTGTTGTTTTTTAAACCAGAAAAGTTTTACAAACATACAAAATAATAATCAACCATGTCGACATGGTGTGAAAAAAAATCTTTGTTTCGAAATATTTGTAAGATTATTCTCTTATTGCATTGCTTGATAGTCTCTTTGTAGATATAAAAAGCATCATTATTATGTATTTGTCTTTCCCTATGTCCAGTATGCCATAATGACATATATCTTGCGGCCAAAAATGGTTTATGCATTCCATCTAGAAACTGTGTCTTTTGCCTCCTTCCCTGCAATCAACACTATCAAAATTAGCAACCATGTGTAATGGAACTTTGTGCCTTTCTCATGTGCCTCCCTGCAGTCCATTAAAAATTGATTTATCAGAATGGTCGACCAGTGCATCATAATGCACTGTTATAGCACATGTTGGCACCTGATCCTTTTGACATTTCCTAAGTAGCTTACATGTTAGTATTTGTATTGCAAACCTTACTATATCATCATTTATACTCGCTACATCTAGCGTGCATGCTCGTCTGAATGTTCCATACTTTTCCTTCATCTTTTATGTGAGTGATTTCTCCTTCGACTTGTCTATGAAGAAGGGAAGAGGGTCTTCTCCTGTTGTTGGTAATCCTGTAAAGTGCACAATCAACTATATGTCTATCAACACTTCTCTGTCCATCCATAAGAGCCCTCCATGTATGTAACTCGGTAATAATTTGACGCATATATTTATCTCTACGCTCCTGCCAAAATGGAGTATCTCCAACAAATTAAGTATTCATGTTCTCTGCAACCTTGGTGCCCACTCCTTCGGATTTATTGTGACTATAAGTGATTCAGGTTTCATTGCTGCATGCAAATAGGCCTAAGGTGTTAATTCTAGAAACTTCTTTAAATCGGCTAGTTCGTGGTCCAAATACCTCAAGTTCCCTATTGCACCTAACATATCTCCTTCCATAGTGACCCCAGGTGGAATCACTAGCATAACCATATCATACTTTTCTTCTTTTTGAAATTGAACTTGCTTCATTGTCGACGTCCTTAGTGGTATATATGCTCTAGGGAGGTTAACTAGATTGTATATGTCGGAGATTTCTTCTTTTGTTGTCATTGTTTCTTACTTAGTGTGTGTATTCTTTGTCCCTAACGTAGAAGCTCTTGTCTTCGGCGATGTCATAGCTCTCTATAATTCTGCTCTGTCAACACACTGGACTCTCTATCTATTACACACTTGACTCTCTCTTTGCTTCTATGTTCTGAATTTCTCATGGAATAATATCCTTTACTCATTTTCCCGTCATCTTCTTTTATAGATTGCTTTCCAACTATTATATTCCTCTTTGCGCCAAACTTGCAATCCCATCCAATTATACTCACATTTATTTCCTTCCATACTCTGCATTAAATTCATCTTATTTTGTGGATCATGGTCTAGATCTTGCCATCCTCTCCAGATCTTCATCGCCACTTTACATTTATTACTACGTGTTCCCATTGTTATTCCATTGTGTTTTCTCTTCAATGTTTTTTCTGTCATTTGCGTAGATCTTTATCTTGGTACTTTAATTTTTCTTTCTATGTGCACTTCCATTCTCCTTCCTTTCTGCGACGTTTTCTTGTTCATCTATTTTTTCGTTGTATTGACTCTTTGAGAAATGGATGATTCATATCTTCAAACCTTCGTGTCTCTTCAAATGTTTATTGTAACTTGCCTCAAAATATTTTATTATTTTTTCTTTCCTTTTTCATTAAATTTCTATAATACACTATAATACAAATACTATGGTACACATATTGTGTTCTCAAACTAGTGCGTGGAAGCCGACTATCCGTATATATTTTCAGTCGACTCCCGTTAATTAGTCCTTCCACAATTTCTCCATTCAATTTGTAACACACCCGACCCCTAAATACCCTTTCTAGGGATGGGGCATCAAAATTTTGTTTTTCCTAACTATCTCAAATAATCTCTCTGAGGTCTTCATCCTCTTCTACTCATCCATGCCTTTCTAATGACTATTACAGCTCAAAATTCGATCCTTGGTTTGCAAGATACGACCTCACGAAGTTATGCGAGTGTTATTAGTTGGGGTCTTCGTCGTTCGATGTTAAATGCCCCTTTACTATACTACACCCAAATATTCCGAACTCCCAAAGTCTTGAAATATTGCCACGTGAACTTGGCCATTCTGTGATCGACGTTCGACATTTTTCATTGAAAGTCCCTCTTTCAGCGTTCGACATTCGACAATCCTCATCCGACGTCCTACGTTTTTTACGTTTCGGTAATCGATGATATTTGTTGAACATTTGGCGTTCGATGATCGACGATATTCATTGAACATCCCTTTACTATAATACACCCAAATCTTCCAAACTCCTTAAGTTTTTCAGACTCTCGGGTCCTAGACACATCACCAACCACTTTGGCCAAGTGGGCACAAACCTGAAGCTGACATGCAACAAGAGCCAGGGGTGATATGTGTCTTCATCAGGGGGTGACATGTTTCATGCTCTAATAGACATAAGGGGTCTATGAATCATCCATATCCGGGTGACATGTGGCATGCATAATGTGGGTCCATGTCACCTTTAATGACATCAGGATGCTATGTCATCTTGGACTGATAGCTTCCCATCCTTTCGATCTCATGGTCAGTAATATTCCATGTAAATCCATATATCTACGACTTTCGTTACTTCACAACTCCAAACTTTGAAGCTTACCAACTCCTCACATCACAAATTCCCCAAAGATCCAAGTCTCTAGACTCTCGGATCTAGCACCAAGTGTACTCTACCTATCAACGGTCCAGATTACTTCGTCATTCAAAACTTCACATGTTTTCACACCTTGAAAACTCTTGGAAAAGTTCCTCTGAAGTAATAAGTCTCCAGACTATAGGATCACTTTCCACGTACCCTCTCATCCAACGACTTTAGCTTGACAGACAACATTTGACAAGGGACAAATAAGGGCCATGTGTCAGTCCACGATGCATTCTCAATTGGTTGAGAATTCGAGGGTGGGTTCCTTAGATCAACAACTGAGAGGGATCCCAAAGGATCTGAGGATCGACAGTCCAGGTCACTTCATAATTTTGACATTCGGGAGTTCGGCATGCATCTTCCATATTCCTCTCTGGACCACCCCTGATCTATTGCCACATGTACCTAGCATTCATGACCATAATTTACTCTAGCTTGCATAGCTGCAGGGAAACTCACATGTCCCTATACTGTTGAAAACCCAATTTTTCAGATAGTCGTTGATATGTGGAAACATGTCCCTCTATTATCAACAGTCGAGATTACTTCGTCACTCCGACATTCGAGAGTTTCTGTGCTAGATCACTCCTATTCTCTCAAAGTGGAAGTTTGTTGAAGAACTTAACGCTACCCTTCCTAAGTCTGTTCTAATGAGTGGGAAATATCACCACCGGATCCCCGTATCAATGTCCCTCATCTATCCGCGACTTTAGACTTCAACTATTTTCGAAGGTTGTGGAATCATAAGTTTCGAAGTCCCGAAGCCAAAAGGGCTAGCTTCTTTCAGACTAGTGTAGGGTTCCCAGACCCTGCTCATATGGGTCCTCCAGAAATTCTTGTGGGATAATCGCTAATACTTTTAGCAGAAAATGGGTTAAGGACATGAGCATGAGCCCTCGGTTAGATGGGTGGATAGTATAAAGGAAATGCCCTTTTTCCCACAGAGTTGAACTTGACATTCCCATTAAGATAAACTTAAAAGATCGGCAGTACTTAGACGTTTTAGTTAATCCTACCCCGACTCTCCTATGGATTCACATCCCATAACTCTCTAGCAGTTGAACTGAGGTAAATCAAAGACCAAGTAAATACAACAATTTACAGAAGAAAATGAGGATTTCTAATAATTTTTTAAACACTGCAAGATTTAACCATTTACACATAAATTCAATCATTGCATCCAATGTATTACATAAAGTATGAAAATACTTATCAAAACTGGAAAATATGAAGTGACTGCTGAAAGGGGTGTATGTTTCCTCCCAACTATAGGCACAACCACTCCTAATGTATTTACCACTTGCCACCCTCGAGCTAGACCAAGATGCTCTGAGAGATTTTCTTTCTCCTTGCTCCACAATAATCAGGGACGGAGGTTACTCTCCTCCTCCCACAGGATCTTGGCAATCAGATTCCTCTACACCAGGCAAGGAGGTCTGTGCGAGCACTTCCTCAGTCACTCGCCAGCCTCATTTATTAGACTTTAGTGAGACCCTACTCAAGGATTCTTACATCCAAAACAAGCTTGCTTCTCAAATTTTCTCTCAACTCCATATTCAAAGCATGTTCTCCTCTCTTCTCTGGAGATTGTTTTATCTACTCTACTTTATTGCAGATCTCCCTATGTCCCACAAATTACCTCCTTTCTTTCTTTCCTCAACAAGGTTGCATGGGTCTGTATCCCAATCCATGGTCATTCCTGGAATCCTTACAAATGGGTACCTTGCCCCATCTCCTCATTAACTCTTTAGGATGGCCTTCCATCTACCAACCTGACTGGTAATTCATTTATGGGTTAGAGGAATGTTGAGAAATTACACCGAGTAGGTACTAGTTTGGTGAGGGTCATCTCAACCATTCTTGGTTTCCCTCACCATCTCTCTCATAGCATCCATGGTCTATCTTGAAAAACTCCCCCCTTTCAGCAGTTGTGCAACACATATCCATTTTCTATTAATAACAGAAAATTCATACATTGACCCTTTTATACAAAGGTTAATAAAATCAAACATTCACACACATTTAGTCCACCATAGTCTCTTGTCCAGTTATATTTATATTTACAAACTGGAGGAAACAAGGGTATTACAATCCCGTCTCTTTAAAGGAACATTGTCCTCAATGTTCTATCTGTCGATGTTCTTTGTATGTACAGAAGTAAACAAAAATCGATATGCATGTTTTATGGCATCCTCCATTTCCCATGTAGCCTCATCTAGGCCAAATTATTTCCACTGCACCTTGACCTGGACAATGGTTTTATTCCTAAGTGGGGTTTCCTTCCTTTCTATTATGCATTGAGGTTGTGGTAGGAATTCTCCCTCGGGTTTCACATGAATCACAGACCAGTCAATAATATTATTAGAATCATGTACATACTTATTTAATAAATAAACATGGAAAACATTATGTGCCTTCACTGTGGGAAGAAGTGCTAGCCGATAGGCTACTGGTCCCACTCTATCCAAAACTTGAAAGGGTCCTCAATACCGAGGTGCCATCTTGGCACAATATCCCATCCTCAAATATATTTTCCTAGGTCTAACTCAAAGATACACATGATCCCCTTCTTTGAACACTCTAGGAGTCCTTTTCATGTTTGCATAGATCTTTTTTCTATCCTGGGCTATCTTCAGATTTTGTCTGATCAGAATTACTTGTTGTTCCATTTCATTTAGAAGATTTGGCCCGATTGTAAATCTGTCTACTCGGTTGTTCCAACTGATTGGAATGTTGCATTGTCTTATATAGAGGGCTTCAAAAGGGCTCATTTTTAATGACTCTTGATAGCCATTGTTGTAGGAAAATTATACCAGTGGTAGGTAGTCCTCCCACTTCTTGGGTTGATGCATTACATGCATCCTCAACATGTCTTATAATACTTGGTTTACCCTCTCTGTCTTCCCATCAGTTTGAGGGTGATAGGCTGTAATAAAGAGCAATTTTGTTTCAAAACCAACAAACAAAGATTTCCAAAAGTTTTAAGTAAATTTTGTATCTATGTTAGATATAATTTCCTTAGGCAATCCATGCAGTCTAAATATCTCTTTCATGAAAATGCTGGAAATATCTATTTCCATGCAAGTTGATTTGATGGGTATGAAGTGAGCAGCCTTGTTGAGTTTGTCCACAACTACCATGATGGTGCCATTTTTTAGGGTTGATCTTGGTAATCATGTGATTAAATCCTTGGAGATGGTTTGCCATTTCCATTCGGGAATTGGTAGGGGTTGCAACATACCTACTGGGTGTCGGTGCTCTACCTTGACTTGCTAACATTATAGACACTTAGCTAAGTAATCAACTATGTCCTTTTTCATTCTAGGCCAATAAAATAGTTTCCTAGTGGCCGTGATCATTTTCTGATAACCAGGATGACCACTATATAGTCTTTTGTGCAGTTCATCCATTATGAACCTCTTGAAGTAGTCACAATTTGGAATATACAATCTACCCGTGTAAGTCATCAAGCCATCATTAAGCATCTGATATCCTTTGTACTTCAGCTGTGTGGGATCTTTCTTTGGGTATGATGTCACGATCTTGAAAAATGCATCTATTTCTTGTGCAGTTTTGACCATCTCTTTGATGTCTGATTCATTGGCACTTACAACTGCCAAGTGAACTACTTTCATACTTCTACAAAGGGCATCAACCACCCTATTCTCCTTTCCTTTGATATTTTTTATTTCAAAATCAAACTCACTAAGGAGATCCATCCACCTAGCTTGTCTCACATTGAGTTTTGGTTGGTCAAACAAATACCTCAACCCACTATGGTCTATTATAAGTACAAATATTCTACCTAAGAGTTAATGCCTCCACATTTTTAAAGCATGCACTATGGAAGCCAATTCCATATCATGGGTCACATAATTGACTTCATGCTCATTCGATTTTTTGGATTCGAACAAAATCATATGTCCTTCTTGCATAAGGAATCCTCCGGGCCCTTCATTGTAGGCATCTGTACACACAAGGAATTCCTTTTTTGGGTTGGAAATATTCAGTACACATGCATTGGTTAGAAGTTATTTCATCCCTTGAAACATTTCTTCACATTCCGATGTCCAAATGAATTTAACCCCCTTTTTCTTAAGGGAGGTGATTGGGAAACCAATCATGGAGAATCCCCTTATGAATTTCCTATAGTATCCCTCTAGGCCCATAAAGGATATAATATCATATACATCCTTTGGGTAGGCCAATCCATGATGGATTTAATCTTGTCATAATCAACTTCCACTCCTTTAGAAATAACATGGCCTAAGTAATGAACTTGTTTCTGAAAAAATTCACACTTACTTAGCTTAGCATAGATCTGATGTTTTCTTAGTACTTGGAGAACTAGCTTGAGATGTTCTTCGTGTTCTTCCATATTCTTGAAATATATTAGGATGTCATCAATGAAAACCAACACAAACCTATCCATTAACTTTATGAATACGTTATTCATTAAGCACATAAAAGTGGTTGGTGCATTGGTAATCCCAAATGCCACCAACACAAATTCATAGTGACCATATCTTGTCCTAAAGGTTGTCTTGTGGATGCCTTCATATTTAATTCAGACCTAATGCTATCCAGACTTCAATTCAATCTTGGAGAATATTATAGCACATCTTAATTGGTCAAATAATTCATTGATCCTTGGCAAATGATACTTATTGTTGATGGTCATCTTATTGAGTTGTTTATAATCTATGCAATGTCTGAGTGTGCAATCTTTATTTTTCACAAACAAGGTTGGTGCTCCACATGGAGACACACTAGCCTGAATGTATCATTTGTCCCAAATATCCTTCAGTTGTAGTTTGAGCTCAATTAGCTCTGGTGTACTCGTTCTACAGGGTGTTCTAGACATTGGCACTGCTCCTCGTACAAGTTATATTGAAAATTCAATATCCCTTCTTGGAGGTAGACCTGCCACCTCTTCTGGGAATATCTATTTATATTATCTTTATATGGGATGGTACTCTAGGTTGGGTTTGTCATTATCAATAGAGTTCAACACTTGTATTGCATACAAGGGACATCCATTACTAAAATACTTCTTCACTTCGAGGGTTGATATTTGTCTTACTGAGAAAAGATTTTGAATCCCTTGTAGGGTTACTCTTCTTCTTTCTTCATTTTCACACTCCAAAGTTTTACTGTAACAATCCAACTTGGTCTTGTGGGAAAAAAACCAGTCAATGTCGATCAACAGGTCATAAAATCCTAAAGGAAGTATGTTTAGGTTCACTAGGGTGGGTAACCCACTTATAATGAATTGGTATGCTGATATGACCTATGTTACTTTTCTTTTAGTTCCAGTGGCTAGTTGTACCAACCATGACTTAAGATGTTTAACTTGTTGCAATCTACCTTTCTCAACAATTTGAGGAGCATCATAACTGGAATTATAAACATGGTCAATTAAAATGGAAACTAGATGATTGGAAATCATACCTTGCACCTCCACCAATGAAGCTTGGTGTTTGGCTTGTCTATTATCCAAGGATGCATAAATTTGTGGCATACTGCTAGAAACATCATTAACTGTGGTCGAAACTTGGATTTTGTAGACCCTCTTATTGCTCTATTGCCTATGCAGAAAATCCATGAACAGATGTGCCTATCCACAACCCCGAGATTTCAAGGGTTCTCTCTTCTTGTTATCAGTCTTACTTGGAATTTCTATGAATGGTTTATTTCCACTCTAGGATGGAAATGTTTTTTCATACACACTTCTGGTAGGAAGGATCATCCTATAGCTCTTCCCATGGTTCTTAAATATCAAGGATTTAAAACCCTTCTTGTTGCATCCTGGTTTTTTTTCTTCTTCCGGTCTTCATGGGAGTCTGTCTTATTCTTGAATTGCTCATACCAATACCTTGCCTTTTGAATAGTATCTTCTAAAATCTTGGGCTCATCAAACTCAATTTGTCCTAGTAGGACTGAGGTAATCCACTAATAAATCATTTCATCTTTACTTTTTAATCCTTTATGTAGGGCACATACCTCATCAGCTTGAGAAATTTGTTGATATATTCATCTATGGTGATTTGTCCCAGCTTGAGTTCATAGAACTCCTTCGTCTTCCCATCAAAGTACTTTTATGACATATACTTCTTCTTGAAGTATTTCTCCAATTGTTTCCATGAAAAATCCTTCTCATGGATTCCTTTCACATTACTAAGGTCCTCCCACCAAATGGAAGCTTTCCCATTCAGGTTGAAAATGGTTATCCGAGCCTTTAAGTTTTCAAATTAGTCATGAACTCTAAAGTACTTCTTGAGGCTGAGTAGCCAAACTTCTGCTTCTTCCCCCTTATTAATGTCTCCATTGAAGGTGGATGGTTTGGATTTCTTGAATTCTTTAGGGTCATGACTCTTGGAATGTTTCCTCTTCTTTCTTTTGGTCTGGGAATGGGAACTAATTTTTCCACTAGAAGATTCCTTGGAGTTGTCAGTGTCCTACCTAGAGGAATATTCTGTTGATTGTCTCTTGACTCCATGTTGGGCCTTCTTTGATGTGATCCTCCTGGTGTGGCCACTTTCAGGACCATGCTTTTGTATCTCAGGTGGACTTTGAGTTTTCTTAGTCCGATGCTTGTCCACATGAATCACAACTAGACCATGTTGCAGTTTCATTTGTATATATGATAGACTTTGCAGTAGGACTGCATTAATTTCAGTCTTCTTTTCCTGCTCCTTTATCAACCTTTCATTGTCATCCTTATAACTCTGTAATTCTACCATGAGTATTCTTATAGTTTCAGCCAAATATGGAGGGGTTTCCACCACCCTCCTTTCATTTGAGACTTCCTCTCTATTGTGGGAGCTCTCCCCAAACTCATGGTGTGTCACCATCCCTTACGTTGTATTTTTCCTATTGTTCACTGAATTCTTGAGTGTTGATAAAACATTTTTTATTAGTTATTGTTATACCAATTCATGAACAACACATATCATTGCAAAGTGAAGTCAATTTATTTATTTGGAAACACTAGAAACATACAATGCAGACTTCCAAAAAATCCATCAACAGACGAAGGTTTCGTTCCTCTCTTTAGTAGAGGTTCAAACAAGTTTCTTATAGAAGGGGGGTCAGGTAGGGTGTTACCCCATAAAGTTATCTAATAATATTTTTATGTGATTCGTGCATGAGCCCAAGCAGGCTAAGCATTGTTTCCATGCTCTGATACCAATTTGTAACACACTCGACCCCTAAATACCCTTTCTAGGGATGGGGCATCAAATTTTTGTTTTTCTTAACTATCTCAAATAATCTCTCTGAGGTATTCATCCTCTTCTACTCATCCATATCTTTCTAACAACTATTACCAGCTCAACATTTGATCCATGGTTTACAAGATATGACCTCCTGAAGTTATTCAGGCGTTATTAGTTGGGGTCTTCGACTTTAGGCATTGAATGCCCCTTTATTATACTATGCCTAAATATTTCGACCTCTCGAAGTCCTTAAATATCACCATATGGCCTTGGGAATTCGGTGATCAGCATTCGACGTTCTACGTTGAATGTCCCTTTTTCGTTGTTCAACGTTCGACAATCGACGATCGATGTCCTACATTTTCTTCATTTTGATAATCGACAATCATCGTTGAATGGTTGATGTTCAGAGATCGACGATCTTCGTTGAACATCCCTTTACTATATTATGCCCAAATATTTGAAACTCCCAAAGTTATTCAGACTCCCAGAGTCCTAGACATGTCACCAACCACGTTGTCTAGGAAGGCACGAACCAGAAGCTGATACATGGTGAGGGACATGGGTGACATGTGTCATGATCTAATAGGCATAAGGGGTTTGTGAATCATCCATATCTAGGTGACACGTGGCATGCGTAATGTGGGTCCACATCACCTTGAATGATGTCAAGATGACACGTCATCTTGGATTGATATCTTCCTAGCCCTTCGATCTCACTGTCAATAAGAGTCCACGTAGATCCATAGATCTATGACTCCCGTTACTTTGCGGTTCTGGAATTCACAGCTTACCAACTCCTCACATCGCAAATTCCCCGAAGATCCAATTGGATTCTTTAGATCGATGGCTTAGAGGGATCCCGAAGGATTCGAGGATCGACCGTCCAAGTCACTTATGAAGTTCTTCATTCTTGGTTTCGATGTGAATCTTCCAGATTCCTCTCCAGACCATGCATGATCTATCGCCATGTGTACCTAGCATTCACGACCAAGATTTACTCTGGATTTTAGAGCTCTGGGAGACTTGCGCTTCCCTATACCATCGAATACCTAGAATTCTAGATAGTCATTGATTTGTGTAAACATGTCCCTCTATTATCAACATTCCATATTACTTCACGACTCCGAAATTCTAGAGTTTCAGCACTAGACCACTCCTATTCTCCCGAAGTGGAACTTCATTGAAGCACTTAACGATACCCTTCCTAATTTTGATGTAATGGCTGGGAGACATCACCATTGGATCCCCAGATCTATGACCCTCATCTATTCAAGAATTCATACTTCAGCTATTTTCGTAGGTTTTGGAGTCGTAAGTTCCGAATTACCGAAGCCAAAAGGGCTAGCACATTTTATACTAGCACATGGTTCCTAGACCCTGGTCATATGGGTCCTTTGGAAATTCTTGTGGGCTAAGCGATTATCCTCTTAGAAACAAATGGGTTGAGAACATGGGAATGATACCTCAGTCATATGGGTGGATAGTATGAAGGAAATTCCCTTTTTCCCATGGATTTGAACTTGACATTCTCGCTAAGGTAAACTCAAAATATCGACAGGAATTAGACGTTTTAGTTAATCCTACCCCGACTCTCCTGTGAATTCACATCCCATAACTCTCTAGAAGTTGAACTGAGGTAAATCAAAGACGAAGTAAATACAATAGTTTTCATAAGAAAATCATAATTTCTAATAACTGTTCAAACACTGCAAGACTTAACCATAAACACAGAAATTCAATCATCGCATCCAATGTATTACACAAAGTATGAAAATACAAAATGTGAAGCGATCGCTGAAAGGGGTGTTTGTTTCCTCCCAACCATAGGCAGTGCAACTCCTAATGGATTTACCATTGGCCACCCTCGAGCTATACCATGATCCTCTTAGAGAGATTCTTTATCCTTGCTCCACAATAGTCAGGGACAGAGGTTACTCTCCGCCTCCCACGTGATCTTGTGATCTAGATTATTTTCGGCATGAAATGAGATCGGAGATATAATAAATAAATGCACAGAGATATCACAGATATTCAATAATATAACAGAATGTATCAGAGATGCAACCATAAACACAGATATACAGTAATACACGATTTCTATTAATGAAAGAAATGTACAGAAACTATAAAAATACAGAGTGAAAGACTCACTAGAATGGTGGCAACTTATCTCTGAGAAGACATGTGACGGCTACTCGCATTCGCAAGAAGATGATTAAAATGAGGCTCTCAAGGCCTTTTTACAATAAGCAGGAATTCCCAAAACCCTAGACATCCAAAAACCTAACCCTAGGAGATGAAGCGTCAAAAGTCACGTGGGCCTCGTTTGGGTAAGTGAGTACATCAACTTCCCGGGGTCGTAACTTTTGCATATGATCTCCGTTTTAGGCGTGTGATAGCTCGTTGGAAAGGTATCATCGAGGAGATTCATTTTTGGGGCTCAATTATTCCTTTGAATATCATTGAGAACATTGATCTTGAAAAACCTTCATTTGGGCCCTCAAAATGGCCCCGAAAGTTAAAACCTGCTAAAAATAGTAAATTGCCAACATTGCCAGAAAATTGTTTTGAGCCATTTTCAAAAGGTGGGTTACCACCAATATACACATAGATCAAACCTCCCTCTTTAGTAAGAAATGGTCTCCATTGCGTTGAGTTCCCGGGGGAGAGGGAAAAGTGTTTGTTGAATCTGCATCTTGGTGAGTTGCTTTCCTTGCTGGAGACACCGCGTTGCTTAGTTTGTGGAAGTTTGTCACGAACCTATTGAGGCTGAGGCCATTAAAAAAGTCGGGCTACATGAGAGGATGATGTGCAAAAGGAATCTTTGTGCTTTTTTGCAACCTTTTCGACTTGCTTATGTTTGATAGAAGGTGATTGGGGCGAGGCTGTGGTGGTTGCAGTGTCCTTCTGTTCTCCTTTTGAACAGATTGTGAAGAAGCTAAATTTTGTAGTTTGAGATACTACCTTGTGGCACTTTTTAGGTGGAACAGTAGTTGGAACTACCTCTAGTATTCTATAGAGATGACACCCCCGAGAAATAATGACACTGCAGGGTCAAGACTCATAAACAACATGGTGCTTCCACATATATGGTTGGCCCAAGAGAACATCACAGACATCCAGTGGGGAAACATCAAATAATACCTCATCTTTGGAGGGTTAGATGTCGTATGAAAATCGACATTGTTGGATGACATGAAGATCTCATCCTTGGCAAAGCCACCCAATGTTGTATGGCTCCGGGTGTGGTGTTGTCAACAATCCCAACTGTTTGACGACCTCTGTTGAGATGAGGTTCTTATGGCTTCTGCTATCAACAATAAAATGCAGCGGGGTCCCCTTCACCCACATATGTGAATGAAAAAGGCACTCCCCCTCTACAATATCTGTTGGCTCTTCTTGTTGAATTGTTGCGGTCGCGACAATAACAATGGGGTCTGCACCAATGATTTGTCCTTTACCATTATTTTCAGAATCAGATTCTGAATCAGGGTTTGGCTATTTGTCTTTGATCTTGATCTCAGCCACCAATGATTTTTTTGAGCGACATTCATCAGTGTTGTGCCAGGGGCTTTTGTGGAACTCGCACCATTTTTCGGTGTTCTTCTTTGTCTTCCCATGACCCTTCTTTTCTTGTGTCTTGGACTAGTTTTCAGGATATTGTTTGTTAGGTTCGTCTTTGTCATACTTCGATTGTTGTGGATTTGTAGACCTGAACTCCCATTTTTTCTAGTGCTTAAATTTCTGCTCGATTTTAATAGCATATCGATAAGCAGCACCAAGTGATGAGATGTCCATAAAATCCATTTCAGTCTGGATGTATCTGTGTAGAGCCCCACGATATTTCAGAACCAAATGTCACTCGGAGTCTTTGATACCCAGCTTGGTGCGCAAGGTATGGAAGGTATTGGTGAGCTCTGGAACTGCTTGGCCCCTCTCTTTCCGCAGTGTGGTCCATCTCATGTACTGGTCCTCATAGTTGCCAATAGGGTAATACTATTCCTTTACTGCATCCACAAAAAAATCCCAAGTGGGATCGGCCCCGTATATCCTAGAATCCTCTGTGGAAATTTGCTCCCAGTAAGTTTCCCACCAATGTTTGACATGAGGGAGAGCTTTAAGGAGTGCGAAGGTGATCTTTTCTTTGTCAGAAAAATTGTGAATAGAGAAATAACCTTCTAGCAGAGTTAACCATTTTACCAGGGCTTCTGCATCTATTTGTCCTTCAAATATAAGAATATCAAAATTAACGTGTACCTTGAAAGGCAAGGTGCCTCCAAAGTGGCCACTTGATGAAGATGCGCCTACTGTTATCGGCAGGCATTGAAGGATGTGGGAAAAATTCTCCATCATTTCATCCCTTTGTCGCTTGAGAGCTTGCTCAAGCAACAGATTGATAGGATCGCCTGCTCCGTCGTTTTTCTTTTCTTCCACTATTGAGCGTTTATTGGGTGTGTGAGAGCGATTGTCTTCAAGAGAGACAAGCTCGAGACCCAACTTGCTATACTCGGACCTCGTCGGGGACATGCACTGAAAAAACAATCAAGAGCAACCTGCTCTAATACTACTGATCCGGATTATTTTCGGCACGAAATGAGATCGGAGATATAATAAATAAATGCACAGAGATATCACAGATATTCAATAATATAATAGAATGTATCAGATATGCAACCATAAACACAGATATATAGTAATACACAATTTATATTAATGAAATAAATGTATAGATATTGTAAAAATACAGAGTGAAAGACTTGCTAGAATGGTGGCAGCTTATCTCTAAGAAGAGATGTGACGGCTACTCGCATTCGCAAGAAGATGATTACAATGAGTCTTTGAAGGAATTTTTATAATAAGAAGGAATTCCAAAAACCCTAGAAATCCAAAAACCTAACCCTAGGAGATGAAGTGCCAAAAGTCATGTGGGCCCCGTTTGGGTAAGTGAGTACATCAACTTCCCGGGGTCGTAACTTTTGCATACAATCTTTGTTTTAGGCGTGTGATAGATCATTGGAAAGGTATCTTTGAGGAGATTAATTTTGGGGGCTCAATCATTCCTTTGGCTATCACTGAGAACCTTGATATCAAAAAACCTTCATTTGGGCCCTCAAAATGGCCCCAGAAGTTAAAACCTGCTAAAAATAGTAAATTGCGAACATTGCCAGAAAATTGTTTTGAGCCATTTGGAAAAGGTGGGTGGCCACCGATATCCACCTGGATCATCTTGACAACCAGATTCCTCTACACCAAGAAAGGAGGTCTGCGCAATCAATTCCTCAATCAGTCATCAACCTCATTTATCAGCTTGTAGTGAGACCCTCCACAAGGATTATTACATCCAAAAAAAACTTCCTTCTCATATTTTCTCTCAACTCCAAAGTCAAAGCATGCTCACCTCTCTTCTTTGGAGATTGTTTTATCTACTCTGTTTGATTTCAAACCTCCCTCTGTCCCACGGATTACCTCCTTTATTTCCTTCCTCAGCAAGGATGTGTGGGTCCATGTCCAAATTCATAGTCATGCCTGGAAGCCTTACAAATGGGTACCTTGCCCCATCTCCTCGTTAAATCTTGAGGATGGCCTTCCATCTACCAACATGACTGGTAATTCATTTCTAGGTCAGAGGACTATTGAGCAATTACACCCAGTAGGTACTAGTTTGGTGAAGGTCATCTCAACCATTCTTGGTTTTCCTCACCATATCTCTCATATCATCCATAGTCTATCTTGGAAAAATCCCCCCTTTCAACAATTGTGAAACACATATCCATTTTCTATTAATAACAAAAAATTCATACATTGACCCTTTTATACAAAGGTTCATCAAATCAAACATTCACATATTTAGTTCACCATAGTCTCTTGGCCAATTATAGTTATATTTACAAACTAGAGGAAATAGGGTTATTACATAGTTTCTCCAACTGAACAACACCTATCTCTGTTATATATATTATCACATATAGACCTAACTAGTGCATTTGAAACTTCCTAGGGTACTGCAAAAACTTATAGTCTTAGAGTAAGACTAAGTCTTCCATCTTAATTTTTTTTTTTTTAATATGTCTGTCATGTCATACCTCTTCGTCCTCTTTTTAAACCTGTTGATAAAATACTATGACAAAACAGTCTTCCTCCAATGCTACTAACTCTAACAGTCTTCTCTCTACTCCGCCAAAATCTATGAGCTCTGTCATAATAGAAATCTACAAAATCAATACAATGAACTCCACAGACATAACTCCTTCTTGGAATACACTAATATAAAAGGTGAAAGTTGTCCTATAAACTTCTTACATGTGGTCCTGTATTCCCATAGCACTATAGGAATCCTCAAGTTCTAGTCATCTCAATGTGCATTGCATACCTTCGTCAATGCATGCTCTAGGATCTTATTGAATGCTTCCACTATTCCATTTTCTCGAGGATGATAAGGTGTTCTCTTCTGATGATAAATATGAAATTCCTCTCTCAAAGCTACAATCGTCCTATTCAAAAAATGAGTACCCTAATCACTCATCATACTTCTCATAGATTTAAACCATGTAACCACATTGTCAAATAGAAACCATGCACTGGTCTCCATGATGAAATCTATAAAAGGTTATGCTTCAGCCCATCTGGTCAAGTATTTCATCACAGTGATGATGTATCTCATTCTTGAACTCTTTGTTGGTGGATTGATCAGTCCAAAAAAATCAACTTCCCATTTATCAAAAGCTTGCAACGTGAATTTTGGTACTAAAGGCATCTCATATCCCTATTAGGCTTCCCAACTCTCTTATATACATCACAGGTCTAACAAAATTTCCTAGCATCCTTATGAAGGGTGGGCCACCAAATTCCTGCATTCAAAATCTTCTAAGTTGTTTCCTTCCCTACATAGTGGCCTCCCGCAACTTCTTCATGTGCCTTTGATAGTATCATGGAACTTTCATGTTCTACTACACATCGTCATATAATACCATATGTGCCTAACTTATATAAATTTCCTTCTATCAATTGATAATTTGCTTCCTTTAATATTAACTACTTCTTCTATGAAACTGTAAAATCAGGTGGGGCTACTCTTGTGCTCAAGAATTGGACTATATCTACAAAATAATCATCAACCATCTATACTGCAAACAAGTGTGTGTCTGGTAAACTATCATCGAAGTTTCTTGCATCATCCCCTGATAATATGCACGACAAGTGATCAGATATTGAATTTAACTTCCCTGGATTTAGAATCACTTCAAAGTCATAGTCCTAAAATAATAATAGACATATTCATATCTTCCCCTCCAACAATAGCTTATTAACTAGGTATCTTAGCACATAATGATTTTTGTACATATTAAAGTGTGATCCCAACAAACAATGTCTAAAATATTGGAGTGCATACACCATTATCAATCCTTCATGTTCTGGAATAGCGTAATTTTGTTTTGTAGTTGATGACTTCATGTTTTCAAATGAAATGGGGTGGTCCAATTCTCCTTCCCCTGGTTGACCTAGCATTGTTCCTAATCGTACAAATGATGCATATACATGAACATGTAACTCCTTCTTCCAATATGGAAATACTAATATCAAAGTAGTGACTATTTTCTTCTTCAAAGTATCCAAACTCTGTTGACATTACTCATTCCATTGAAACTTTAATTCCTTATTAAAAAACATTTCCAACAGGGATGTGACTTGTACATATCCTCTAATGAACTTCCCGTGGTACCTGTATGACCCAATTTTGCTCACAAATTTCACACTGAAGTAAGCGGTGGTAGATCAATAATCACAACAATATTCGTAGGATCAACCAACAACCCTTGCTTACATACTACATAACCTAACAAGATACCAAACAATGCATAGAAAATATAGTTCTTCAAGTTCAATGAAATATGGAACTATTTATATCTATCCATCATCAAATGCAGAGTCTCAACATGGTCCTTTAATAAGATGAATACTTTTCAGTCACCAAGTATACTTCTAAGAACTTATGAATAAACTTTTTAAAAGTTGTTACAACAACTCTAGAGAATATTGTAGGTGCATTCTTCAATCTGAAAGGAATGACTGTATACTAATAGCTTCCCCATTCTATCGCAAAGGTTGTATTATATCTATCTTCCTACGTAATATTAATCTAATGATACTTGGAGAATCCATCGGTGAGTGAATAAGCTTCATGTCCTCCTACATTCTCCAACACTTCATCTATAAACAGGGTAGGAAATAGGTCATGTAAAAAAGAATCATTTGATTTTCTTAGATCCATCTAGATTCTAATTCCTCATGTCTTCTTGTCATGAACTATTATTGTACTGATCCATTTTGACTCTACGATAGGTTCAATAATTCATTCCTCCAACATCTTTTCTATCTCTACTTTCACCTTCTGTTTATATACCGAGTTTAATATTATAGTCTCCACTTCACAAGCTTGGCATCCAACTTTAAAGGGATCTTCATATTTCCTAGCTCCCAAATAATCCCTTTCATCTCTGAAAATGTAGTCAGAAATACATCCTAGTATTCACGCAGTAAATCGAAAATCTTCTCAACAATTTATTCATTAGGATAGTCTCCAATGTTCACAAACTTGGGATTTTCCTCTGTACCAATATTCATTTTTCGCGTTCTTAGTGGATTTGGATACATATAATATTCAAGCTCTAGAACCTTTAGTACACGTTCT
Source organism: Picea engelmannii (assembly GCA_009831015.1). Taxonomy (NCBI): domain Eukaryota; kingdom Viridiplantae; phylum Streptophyta; class Pinopsida; order Pinales; family Pinaceae; genus Picea; species Picea engelmannii. The sequence goes on along the minus strand of ML777686.1, from coordinate 706,097 downwards.
CCTTTGGTTTTTGGTATTTGAAAATTTCTCCGATATTTGTTCTCCTCCTCTTCTCTAGCAATGTTATAACATTCCAAAACTTCATGAACTATCACATAATATCTGTGTGTACTACATTAGGGTACTATTTTTATTGAGTATTATGATGTAAATATCTTGTCCTTGATAATATGCAAAGTGGTGTCTACATGCGGGGCATCATCTTCAAAACTGAAATTTACCCTGAAGTTGCACGTCAACTCTTCCTAGTCTGTTGTTCCTTTACACACTTCTAGTTCTAAATACCAATTCTTCAGGATCGTATACAGAGTATGTACAAACAAATGCATCCATTCCTACTTCATTATTGATCTCCATGTCACTGTGCACTTTGTAACATGATCTGTAGGAAAAATCAACCCTGTATAGAGTTTGCATAGTACAATTTGTTCCAAACATGACCTATAACTATCTTTTCCACTACTTCCAATTATCTCTCATGTCCTTATGCAAAACCCACCATCTTGTTGGGTTCACTTTTATCAATACATTTAAATCTAATAGTGTATGTTGGTTTGGTATCTGTAATTAAAATTCTTTCACAAAATAATCTACAACTATTAGTCCATCATACTTAGGGGGATCACATAACTCAGTTCCAATCCAGTGCAATGAATGCGTGATCCGAGCACATCTCCTTGTGGATACTTCATGCAATCTATGTTGCCAATTCTCTAGGGATTCTTTTGAATCTGACGTGCAAGATCTAATACTTCTCCAACTAAGTGCACCATCAACCGTAGGATTGACATAGTCATCTATCCATGCAGTTTTATTATATAGTTTATCTAGTTATTTTCTCTTTGTCGGTTCCTGGTGCAAAGTCGCGACCCCCACAGTCCAAATCGCTCCCACCCAGGACCTTCTTTCACACGAGCCCGAAGAGACAAATTCTCTTCAACTTCCTCGTCAGAAGTTCCTTTACCCACAACACTCCTTCGACAATTCCCCCTTCGCTTCTCAGGAGATCGGTTTTCGCGGTATCACGAAACTCGTTCACACAATCTCGTGCAATTCAAAACCCCGAACTCCGATGGGTCAACGGGTCAATGCTTTCCACTTCCATCGGAGATTTCCCTATCAGGAAATCGCTATCCACAAAGTCAACAACTTGAACTTGGAAATTCTCGATACCCGATGTGCCGATCTCCGACACACGTGTGGAATTGGGCTCTCCGCCTTCGAGCTCCTGTACAGATCCACCTGTACTCCACTAAGTCTCGTGGTCCCACACTGCCACGTCACTGTCGGTATTTCGCGGATCGCGAATTCACGATGCAAGTTTTTCCTGATGTTGAAAACCCCGAACGCCGAACCCCAATCTCCCGGGATCTCACGCCAGTTGTCCTGTGGAGATCAACGGCTCTGAATAACTCGGGAAATCGTGACTCACAATTTCAACGAGTCTACGCCTCGCCTCGACAAACACCGAATGTCGATATGCGATGGCTCTTGATTCCCTGCCTTGAAGATTTCCTCGACTTCAAATCTTTTCTCAATTCGAGTCCTCACCTGGGTCTGTTCCCACAGTGTTCACAACAAAACTATCCCTCCTAAGCTTGATTTCTCCCACTCCTTCAGCTGAAGGTTGGTGCACTCCTTGCGCTTGACATCCAATCACTCTCTAAGTGTTGGGGTTCTGGACCCTGTGCGCTTCAAGCAACAGTAGTCTCTGTCAACCTATGCTCAGACTTCCCACTGAGACTCCAACCTCGGACTGCACTTATCTTGCATGGCTCGAATAACCCAATTCAACTTCTGGGAAGATGAGAACAAGAGTTCAACTGTCTAGCCTCATCAACGCACTCTATGCGGATGAATTCCACTGCACTCTATACAGGAATCTCCTGGCTCAGACAGAGACACAATTGAAACTCATTCTCCACTCTTTCAGACTTCAGTTGAAATCCTGAAGACTCATACACAGCATATTCAAAAGCAAAATGCATGACAGAAAGAAAACATCCATGAGCATAATATTAACATAGAGACACAACATAAACCATGAAAGCTGAATCAACGACTTCCTTCTATTAATTCAATCTATACATGGGTGTTCTTCACAAGTTTTATGCTCTGCTCTTCTCTTGCTCCTATATAAAAAAATGAATGATACAATGTACAAAGGAGGGTGCCTATATTCCGTTTTCCCTCTTGAATTCTGAAACTATCAAATCTACAATTAATTCCTATCTAACAGCATTAAAACTAATAAATGCCTTCCTATCTATAATAAAATACAAGTGCGCTTCATTACATCAGCTCATTAATGCTTGGCGCAACAAATATCAAAGTGAAATTCAAAAAAAAGTTTGTTGGCTTGTCCAGCTGTCTTTCCCTGCTCCACGCGCTAGCTCGCTTGATGAGTGAGCGATGCTCCTGCATCATACTCCTCGGCTCGAAAGATTTGATGGGCTCCTGTCCATGAGCTCCTGCACAGTCTGCCCATGCTTTTGTATAACTGTTTCAGTTTCCCAGCTGGCATCCTCCACTGGGTGGTTTTTCCATTTCACCAGGTATTCAAAATATTGCTTCCGCCTAGTTTTCCGGCCTACTCTTTTGTCCAGTATGCACTCCATCTGCGGTTTCTGTGCAACTGGTAATTGCTTCTGCCACTGGACCACTGGTTCCTCAGTTCCAGTGTCTGCTTCTCCAGCCCTGTATGGGTATAAATCCGAAATGTTGAAAATCGAAGATATCTCGATGCCATCCGGCAGCTCAAGCTCGTATGCGTTCTCCCCAAACTTTCTCAGGACTCTGCATGGCCCGATTTTCTTCATCTTGAGCTTGTTATATGTTCCCCTTGGGAACCTCTCCTTTCTCAAGTGCGCCAGAACCATGTCCCCAACTTCAAACTGAAGTTGTCTCTTTCACTGATCAGCTCTGCGCTTATACTCTTGATTTGACTTCTGCAGTCGCTGCTTCACTTGTGTGTGAAGTTCCTCCATCGCTTCAGTGAATTCTTCAGCACTCGCGCTACTAGTTTCAGCCTGTCCTGACTCCCTAAGCTCAGAAACTCCCCTCGGCTGTGTCCCATACAAAATTTGGAATGGACTTCTTCCTGTACTCCTATTCACAGAGTCATTGTAAGCAAACTCTGCCTGTGGAAAAATCTGATCCCAACTGTTGTGGTGCTTCGTCACCAAGCTTCTCAATAGATCCCCCAGACTTCTATTCACCACCTATGTTTGGCCATCCGTTTGTGGATGATAAGCTGAACTAAAAGCCAAATTAGTTCCCAGCATCTTCCATAGCGTCCTCCAAAAATGACCTATGAATTTTGTATCCCGATCCGAGACTATGCTTCTCGGCAATCCATGCAATCTAACGATTTCTTTGAAAAACAAGTTCGCGATGTGCGTCGCATCGCTGGTCTTCTGACACGGTATGAAATGTGCCATCTTCGAAAACCTGTCCATCACCACAAATATGGAATCAACTCCTCGTTGAGTCCTCAGCAAACCCAAAACGAAATCCATACTAATCGCCTCCCATGGCCTCTCAGGTATGGGCAATGGCTGATAGAACCTTGTGTTCTGCTTTCGACCTTTCGTGTGTTGACATATCCTACATCTGTCAACAAATCGTTTGAAATTAGTGCGCATGCCTGGCCAATAATATGATTCTCTCAGCTTGACGAATGTCTTATCATGTCCAAAGTGACCTGCTAAGCCTTCGCTGTGTTTCTCCTTCACCAAATTCTCCCTCATGGAGCAATTCAGAATGCACAGTTGATTGCCTCTAAACAGCAACCCTTCCTGAATCATGAAATATATCCATGGGCTCCGATCCCTGAGAAATGGATTCTCGGCTGCCTCGTATGCTTCTCTGAAGTCTGCATCACCTGCATACATGTCTTTCAGATTTTCAAAACCCAAGGTTTTGACTCTGAACTCCTGCAGCAATAAACATTTCCTTCTTAAAGCATCGGCTACTTTGTTAGCAGTTCCTGAAATGTGCTTGATCACAAATGTAAAATTCTACATGTACTCTACCCATTTTGCATGCTTCTAGTTCAACTTCTCCTGTTGACTCACGAATTGCAACGCATGATTATCGTTGTACAAAATGAATTCCTTGGGTATCAAGTAATGCCTCCACTTTTTCAATGCCTGTATGATGGCATAGAATTCTTTATCGTATGTGGAGTATTTCAGCTTTGCATCATCAAGCTTCTCGCTGTAATATGAAATAGGTCTGTCAACTTGACTCAGGACCCCTCCAACAGCATACCCACTGGCATCAAATTTCACCTGAAATGTTTTCCGAAAGTCAGGCAACACCAGAATTGGTTGCTCTGTTATCTTTCGCTTCAACAGATTTAAGCTATTTTCAGCCTCTGCTGTCCAATGGAAAACTTTATGCCGCTTCTTCACTATGTCCATCATTGCTGCGCTAATTCCACTAAAATTTCGAATGAACTTTCGGTAGAAACTGGCCAGTCCATGGAAACTCCTCACCTCAAAAACATTCCTCGGCGATGGCCAATTACTAATCACTTCTACCTTCTCAGGATCCATCTTCAATTCATTCGCCGAGATTACAAAACCCAAATAAATGAGTTTTGTCTGCATGAAGGAACACTTATTCAAATTGATCAGCAGCTTCTCCTGTTGTAGCCTTCTCATCACAATGGCCAAATGCCTAAAGTGCTCAGCCTTGGTCTTGCTGAAAATTAGTATGTCGTCTAGATATACGACTACAAACTTACCGATGAATTCCCGCAGGACTTCATTCATCAGTCTCATGAATGTGCTCGGCACATTCGTCAAATCAAAGGGCATGACCAACCATTCGTACAAACTTCCGTTTGTCTTGAATGCTGTCTTTCATTCATCTTCCTCTCTCATCCGGATCTGATGGTATCCGCTCTTGAGATCAATTTTTGAAAAATAACTTGCCCCACTTAGGCAATCCATCAAGTCATCCATTCTTGACAGTGGAAATCTATACCTGATGGTGATTTTATTAATCGCCCTGGAGTCTGTACACATTCTCCATCCTCCATCCTTCTTTGGACTTAGCACTGTCGGAACAGCACATGGACTAAGACTTTCCCTGACCAGTCCTTTATCCAGCAAATCCTGCACTTGCCTTTTGACCTCCTCGTTCTCTTGAGGTGTCAACCTGTATGCAGCCTTATTTGGTAAACTTGCTCCGGGTATGAGGTCTATATGGTGACTCACACTCCGCATCGGTGGCAACGAATGAGGTAGTTCATCCACGATGATATCAGCGAACTCTCCCAGCAGTTCCTGAATCTCCTCCGGCAAGTCGTCCACTCTTGTGCTTGTCAGGACAATTCTCGGTTTCCTGACCACAAAGAATTGTGGATCTTCGTTTTTCTCCATCTCTGTGAGAAGTTCCTTCCCACTCATGAGAAGTATTGTGCTGGTTACTTCCGGCTTCACTTCTTTATCCTTTATCAGAAGCAATTTATGGGTTCTGCCATCCTTCTCTAAGGTATATGTGTTCATCCTCCCATCATGAACAACATTTCTGTCATACTGCCATGGTCTACCCAGCAATATATGACATACGTCCATGGGAATGACATCACACAGAATCTCATCATGGTAATTCCCAATTTTGAATTTAACTAAGCATCGTTTAGTGACACTTACCCGGTGTCCTTTCTGTAACCACGAGACTTTATATGGACTCGGGTGCTTAGTTGTTTCCAGCTCCAGCTTTTCCACCATCTCGGTTGAAACGAGATTATCGGTGCTCCCACTGTCCACTATGACCTTGCATTTCCTGTCCTTGGTGGTGCAAGCCATTCTGAACAGTCTGCTCCGTTGCGCTGAGCTTTCCACCTCTTTCTCAGGTGTCAAAATAATTTTATGCATCCCAAGCGATCTTCCGCTGTCCGCATCTTCTTTCTCAGCATCACGCCTTTGCGCCTCAGTTATGTGAGCTTCACTTCTGTCCATTTTCCTATCTGGACAATCCACGGCTTTGTGTCCATCCTTTCCACATGTAAAACATGTGATGATTCCACCTCGACCTCGTCCTCTACCACGGGTACGAGGAATTGTATTCACGTCAGCATATCCGCCACCCTGCTCTGTGTACTACCTCTTCGGCTCAGCGTATTGTTGCCTCTGTTGTGAGGATACACCTCTCTCCATCTTACCCTGAGGCTTCTGCCATTCCTCCTTGGGCTTTTGTGTTCTTTCTTGGGCAATCGCCTTGCCTCTGGGCTGGCTCCTGCCTCTCCCTCGTTGTCCTTGCTTGCGACTCAGCTTCTCCTCGGCTTTCAGAGCCATATGGTATGCATCCTCAACTGTTCGGATGGTAACCATGCTCAATTCATCCTGAATGTCATACCTCAAACCATTCAGGTATCTTTCCACCTTTTCATCATCACTCTCCCGATGACCTTCTCTGATGTTGAGTCTGTAAAACTCCTCGGTGTATTCTTTCACCGTCATCAACTTCTGTCTCAGGTTCTGCATTCGCTTGAACAGAGTGATCTGATAATCTCTGGGGGATGAATTTCGCCTTCATCTTAGCGATCATCCTGTTCCAACTTTTGATCTTTTGTTTTCCTTTGCAGCGCCTATCAGCCTGCAATTCATCCCACCATAAGGTTGCATGTCCTTTCAATTTTGTAACAACATGCCTCACCTTCTTGTCCTCTTCGATATCTTCGTAATTGAAGTAGGTGTCGAGTGCTCAGATCCAATCCAACAACTCTTCTGCATTTAGACTCCCCTCATAGACAGGAATGTCCATCTTGGTCTTTGAGCTCATCCTGGCGATAGCTCCGATCAACCTTTCTATTGATGCGTCCTCTGCTGTGAACTCTTCTACATCGTGTCTAGCTTCCTCTTCCACCTCGGAATCACTGAACTCTCCTGCACCAGCTCCGCATCTCTGCGCAGTCTCCATCTCCTCAAGCCTGACTCAGAGATCTCTCATCTGGCGCTCCATCTCTGGGTTCCCTGTTGGCCTACCCCTTCTTTGGGCGTCCCTGTCCTCTCGATCAGGTGATTGCCTTTCCCTTCTATGAGGCATGGCGTAATCCGCTTCTCTCTACTACTTGAACAAAGAGAACTCTTCTCCCGCTCTGATACCACTTGGTGCAAAGTCGCGACCCCCACCATCCAACTCACTCCCACCCAGGACCTTCTTTCACATGGGCTCGAAGAGACAAATTCTCTTCAACTTCCTCGTCGGAAGTTCCTTTACCCACAGCACTCCTTCGGCGATTCCCCCTTCGCTTCTCGGGAGATCGGGTTTCGCGGTATCGCGAAACTCGTTCACACAATCTCATGCAATTCAAAACCCCGAACCTCGATGGGTCAACGGGTCAATGCTTTCCACTTCCGTCAGAGATTTCCCTATCGGGAAATCGCTATCCACGATGTCAACAACTTGAACTTGGCAATTCCCGATACTCGATGTGCCGATCTCTGACACACGTGTGGAATTGGGCTCTCCGCCTTCGAGCTCCTGTACAGATCCACCTGTACTCCAATAAGTCTCGTGGTCCCACACTGCCACGTCACTGTCGGGATTTCATGGATCGCGAATCCACGATGCAAGTTTTTCCTGATGTTGAAAACCCCGAACGCTGAACTCCGATCTCCCGGGATCTCACGCCAGCTATCCGGTGGAGATCAACGGCTCTGAATAACTCGAGAAATCGTGACTCGCGATTTCAACGAGTCTACGCCTCGCCTCGACAAACACCGAATGCCGATATGCGATGGCTCTTGATTCCCTTCCTTGAATATTTCCTCGGCTTCAAAGCTTTTCTCAGTTCGAGTCCTCACGTGGGTCTGTTCCCACAGTGTTCACAACAAAACTATCCCTCCTGAGCTTGATTTCTCCCACTCCTTCAACTGAAGGTTGGTGCACTCCTTGCACTCGACATCCAATCACTCTCTAAGTGTTGGGTCTTCTGGACCCTGTGCGCTTCAAGCAACAGTAGTCTCTGTCAACCTATGCTCAGAATTCCCACTGAGACTCCAACCTCGGCCTGCACTTATCCTGCACGGCTCGAATAACCCAATTCAACTTTTGGGCAAATGAGAACAAGAGTTCAACTGTCTAGCCTCATCAATGCACTCTATGCGGATGAATTCCACTGCACTCTATGCAGGAATCTCCTGGCTCAGACAAAGAAACAATTGAAACTCATTCTCCACTCTTTCAGACTTCAGTTGAAATCCTGAAGACTCATACACATCATATTCAAAAGCAAAATGCATGACGGAAAGAAAACATCCATGAGAATAATATTAACATAGAGACACAACACAAACCATGAAAGTTGAATCAAAGACTTACTTCTAATAATTCAATCTGTACATGGGTGTTCTTCACAAGTTCTCTGCTCTGCTCTTCTCTTGCTCCTGTATAAAAAAATGAATGATACAATGTACAAAGGAGGGTGCCTATATTCCGTTTGCCCTCTCGAATTCTGAAACTATCAAATTTACAATTAATTCCTATCTAACAACATTAAAACTAATATATGCCTTCCTATCTATAATACAATACAAGTGTGCTTCATTACATCATCTCATTAATGCTTGGCGCAACAAATATCAAGGTGAAATTCAAAAAAACGTTTGTTGGCTTGTCCAACTGTCTTTCCCTGCTCCACGCGCTGGCTCGCTTGATGAGTGAGCGATGCTCCTGCATCAGTTCCACAAATATTCTAGATTTTGTTGGATCCAATGGCATTGTACCTTTCAAATTTCATACTTCAAATACCTTCTACCTCTTATTCAAATCAATAATAGTCTAGTTATCAAAATCCCAAACAATTCCTAGAAATGCTATATAAGGTTTACTACCATCTACTATCTCAATTACTTAAAAGTCTACTATATTGTGCACTCCATCGATGTTCACATTCACTCCTGTCAACCTTCCAATAAGAACAATCTTATGTTGATTTTCTAACATCAACTTAATAACTGACCATATCAAGTTTGGCTTAACCATCGTCTCCGATGTTTGTTTCAGAATGAAATCTACATCAGATCCCAGATCCAAAATGATATTATCCATATCATAGCCTCCTATCTGTGCACTAAGTCAAAACTCCCTATTCGTCCTCTTCTTACGATGGACCTGGTTAATTGATCGTTATGCGACAACTTCTTCTTTATATTGTGTGCAATTATTTATCATATCGTGTAATATGCTTAATGCAGTCTCATCCTTCATTAACTCTAAACAACTATTTAAGAAACTTTTCAAATTTGATGTTATCCATTCTGATTATAACATCTCAGGGTATTATACTACGGTACTCCTAATTTTTTTCCTTATTCCCATTGGACTCTACATTCATCCGCACTGCACTATCTCATGAGATCAAGTGCACAATAATCCATCTCATCATGTCCCACAAACTTACAAAAATTATAGTATAGTTTTCTACTAGTACATTGATACCTTTGCATTAACAGACAAGCAATAGGGTGACAACCCATCATTTTACATATTTCACACCATACCCATCTTCTTGTGGCCAAGGGATTCAAAGCTCCTCTATCCAAATATTTCTGAAAAGATGGACACTCGTTCTTGTGATGACCTTTTGTCCTGCATCTAACACACCATACTTCTTCTTTCTTTTCCTTCTATTTCGAAAGCTCATGTAAATGAATAATTTGGTGTTTCTAACCGCGACTGAACTTGAGACATCCCTACACCATTCTCTCCTATAGGGGATGCTTCCAATTTCAAAGCGATTTCTAGGGCTTCTGATTTCGTCTTAATATTATGTTGCATCAAATGGCATCATATATGTAGAAAACATCCTCCAATAAACCACTCCCTATGTTGCTCATATGGAATATGGAATTTCAATCAATCCATCAGTATCTTGAATCTCTTCTAAAAATCCCATATTGATTCATTTTCCATCTACTCGATCTCTTTAAGTTTTATAATGTACTGTGACCTAGACTTCGACTTTTGTAACTCTTTCAATAAGGCTTTCCTGATATCCACCAATTTCCTAGCTTATCACATATGTGCAATGGAATAATACTTCATAAAACAAGCTAAGACACTCTTTTGAAATTTCCTCGCCAACTGTGCAATCTTTTCATCATCATCCTGGACATTCTTCAATGTCCAAATTTCTTCACAAACAAATAAGTGTTGTTATGGATATTTTGATCCTACTCCATGGAAGATGCCCATTCTCAAAGTGGGATCTACTCTCGCCATTGCATACTGCACAATATTCCTTCTCAGTGATACTACTTGAAGGTTTCTTATTGTACTATTTCCACTACTTTGAATACCTTTATTGTTAACTTTACTTCCTTCACTAACTACATATGACAAACTTTCATATCTTACCTCAGTCCTTGGAGATGCACACGGGATCATTGGTTTGATGCAGAGTATGACTTGACTGGGATGTAATGGATATTATTCTACTGGACCAAGTTGACGATATTTTCCTTTCGTCCATGGAATTCCTTCGATCTAGAGTACTGCACCAATTTCTCTTTCCTCAATCTCATTGTGTTTCTCTTATCTATCAACCACAATCCTCTTCCCACTATACCAAAATATTTTACCACTATGTAATACTCCAATCTCATCGTCTGTCACATATTATTCTTCTCTCATCATCCTCATTCCAGCCATTCCTCATTTTCTCGTTTATACATCATTCTCATACAGTTAGACCATCCCCTGGTTAACCTCCATCCCCCTTATTTGCATGAAGAATATTATCTTCTAGGGAAATCATATTCCATGTTCATAACTCCCTTATCACATAGAAACATCTTGATCCAAGTAGACAATGACTTCAAGTATCTTCCGCACGGTCCCTTAAATAACTCTCTTTTAGCAGCACTATATGACTGGGTACAATCTATAGAAAACTTGTTAATATAACTTCCCAATATGTTTTTTGGTGCAAAGTTAGAGACTGTGGTTCTCATAGGTTACCAAAAAAGGTACCATTGTAGTCTAGTTTCACTAGCATATTCAACCTTCCACAATGGAAGGAGGTCTCACCCGAAGCACAACCAAGACTTTGTTTGATAAAGTGAATTATAGGGGACACATCATCAGATCTAGAACATCATAGCACATATCCATACTCATTTGTAAAGAGATCATATCACAAGGATCCTTATGTTGACAAAGACAATGAACAATCCATGTTGCACAACATTAAAGTGATCACTTGCATTACATAATCTGTGAAAACAATAATGCAATTCGTAAATACATAGTACAGGACAGGTTACACGAAAGTAGATCAAGCATTCATCCATAACACAACAAAAGTTTGTATGCCTCAATACTCCTTTCTTTATTATAATATCTCATATTGTTGAACATAGAGTATATCGTTCATATCGCAGCATACATAACATAACGAAAATTATCTATTCACTTGGAAGATAGATTCTAGTGAAATAATCTCTTGTAAACTAGTACAACATCCAAATATCACGAAAATATTACAGGGAAACACATGACAATTCTAAAAGTCCCAACAACAACAAAAACAAACCCTTTCCTGCTACAATTTCCCATATTTATATTATTCCCTTGGTTATTTCTTGATTCCACTGTTATTCTTTCTTGATTTCATGTCCTTCTGGCATGCAATCGAAGCTTCTAGGATTTCTCACTTCTTCCTCTAGCTGACAGATCACTCTTTTTCCTTGTTGGTGCTCTGGTAGTTCGATTTCCACCACATGGATTCTTCATTGTTTTTATCTATTGTTCCACAAAACCTTTATGCATCCGCAAAACCATTTCTTCAAAACGGAGGGCCCAACAAGCCCCAAGCACAATCCTTGAGTCATCCCGAGTCATCTTTTTGTCTCTTTGTTAAGTTCTCCCTCAAAATTAGGGATCTTGTTGTTGAAAATTTTCATATTTATCGACATGTTCCTTCCATTTCCTTGCTAAAATTGATGCACCCACAACAAATTCTTGTGTGGTTTTGATATCAGGGACCTCGGGCTTGGTAGCCAATAGATCATTCCACTCTATATCAACAAGTTCATCCAACTATTGGCGCATAATGTATTTGGCTTGGACTATAGGATAGAATTACCAAAGTGTGGACTTTGTGGCTCTATTATTTTTATCCATTCCATCCAACCTATCATCCTTAGATTGGATCTCTCCAAACTTAGTCGATTGTTCTACCGGATCAAGAATGGTATGGGCTCTTGTATGTATCATTTTAAAACTAGTGCACAACTCTTTTACATGCTTACTGCATTGGTCCAACAACCCAACCCAATTGGTGACCATCTCAAAGAGTCAACAACATTCCTCAGCCCAGGCATGGAGCAAGGATTTAACATTGGTACCTTTGTCAACTGCATTTGTAAGTTTCTACAGGATACTTTTAGTTTTCTCCTTTTAATTTAAATCAAACAAAACTACCTCCTATTGCATCGTATCTATTTTGGCGACCAACAGGGACCATGAATCAACAATAAGGTCAACTCAGTTAGGTGGTTCATCTAGTATTATATATTCAGGAAGTTTAAGAATGACCTAGAAGAAATATGGCCATACTTGAGAAAACTTGTAGGCAACAATGACAACAGTGAATTTTTCTTGCACTTGCAAGTTTTGTTCAATTGTTGTGGAAACATTGTCTTTAGTGACATCCTTGTGTAAGGATTTTTTTTTGTTGTGTGAGGGCATGATTTTCCTATTCAGATATTGTGATCCTCTAGTACAGCTGATCAATTGAGGCCCGAATAAAGTGTAGAATATCTAGTGTAGCCCATGTGGACAATTCTCCACTGATAGAAACATGATCCCAAGGTGGCCACGAAGCAAGTGGTTGAACACTAGAAATTGAGGGCTCTTAAAAAATAGAGGTACCAAAACCCTCTGGCATAGGTGAGTGTGCTCTAAGGCTCTATGCAAGACGATTGGTGACCACTAGAGGAATTGTTTCCAACACCTCTGGATGCTCTAATTAGAGCTCCAATATAGCTCGTCTCTATTGAGGATATTGTAACAAAGGAACAATTTGTTCCTTGAAAAAATTAGTTCTCTTTGATGATTGATTATAATCATGTCCATCAATCATGTGTTGATGATGGTCATCATCCATTAGAACATGAATTCCAGGCCCTATCTCAGGTTGTAGTTGATGGACCATCCCAAGAGTCAGGTGTTGGGGGTTTAGAAGTTTTGGGATTTGGGGAGAAGTGGAAGGGAGTTGACATGTAATTATTATGGATTGAGCAGTAGGGTTAGGCGTGGTTGTATCCAATTGAGTATGGATCAGGGATAATGGAGGTGTGTACGTCAAATGGTTGATTTCTTCGACAATAGTTGAAGGTTAGCGTTGTATGGGAGGATCATCAAGGATATCGATGATGGGGGTTTTGGATGGGGAATTGAATGAGGTAGAAATTTTACAATGCATACCAGGTGGTAAGGTATGTACTAGAAGGGGGTTGGTATGCATGGAAAGTGGGGCAACAAAAAAATTTTGTGGGTTGGAGGAGAGGGATTTAGCCTCAATGATTATAGTATCATCAGCAGATTGAGAAGGGAATTTTGTATGGACCTTCTTGCAAGGAACAATAGAATTCAAGACATCTCACAACTTCTTACTTGAGATTGTAGCATCATCAAGAATGGAAGAAAATGATATCTTAAGTGTGTTATAGGGAAACACTTCATCTTTGACTTCCTTTAGATCATCCTTTGAACTGGTAGGTTTTTGAGTCCTCTTGATCACATTAGGGCCAACATCTGATGTCTCCACTGGAGTGGAACTTTGTGCAAATGTGGGCATCACATAAGAGACATTGGTCCTCTTATTTTCAATAGTAACCCCGGGCCATGAGGTGACTTGTTTAACGAGTGCAACTTCATCTAGGTAAAATGGTAATGATTTTGTATGAAAAAGAGATGGTTCCACCCCCATCGACTACACAAATGTATGATCTTGGCTCATTCCAAACCATATATTATGGGTACTCCTATTGAGTAATGCCTATGGAATTCAGGGTCATTTTGTTGTAGCAATGAGCTCATCATACGAATGCGCGAAGGTGACATTATGATCAACCTCATTGGTTGAAGAAAGGTGAAAATTATATGGCTCAAAGAGATTGGTGATGCATCCATCTACATTGCGAGCAATTTTATGCCCCCGCGACATTTTCCACTTCCACATAGAAAAGGTGACAAACAAGTATCCATAATAAAATACCCTGGTTGGTCATCTACATCTACACAATCCTGGAACAACTAAGTGAGCAGGTATTTGTACCAGTTCATAGGGGCACCATTCTTAGTGAATTTTTTCACTGCAATGGCATCCAAAGTACACTCTCCCATTGTGTTCTTATGCATCACTTTCCCCACAATCAGATATCAAGCCATGAAGACCTACTCATCATTGATCTAGGAAATGTACACTCCTCGATCTCCACGACGTGTGTCATATTTTTTGTACAAGCTCACCTCTCCCTTATTTTAATTGTTCGTCCTTGATCCTTGAAATCCTTCAGTTACATCCTCTCCTTGCATGGAAAAACCACTGAGCATGTGGATGTCCTCTACATGGATGGGGTAGGCCTAGTCTATCCATAGGGAACTATTGTGCACTCTACTAATTAGAATTTTTTTGCAGCATGTCGCTTCACGATTAGTACCAAATACCAACATTTCATTGGGACACAACAAAGTATAATCCCACAAGGGATTTTCTTTAGGCTTTCAATGCTACTAGAACTCTCTGTTAGGTGATGTAGTGCAATCCATGAAATCGTTGGTATCCATTTCGGGAAATTTGACAACATCGATAAAATCGACATCAAACAACCTAGTTCATTCGACCTTTCTATGCAGATCTCCTTGAACAATGATCCCTGGATCAATGAAGTCTATTAGAAAAATGGTTTGGATGCCCCTTTGACCAATTGTACAAACCATTGGAACATTTCGACAATGGAAAAAAACAACACAGGGGGCACAGTCTTGGACATGGGATTACATAGGGCTCAATAGGCTCCAGGAATGAGTCGACAACAAGCACAAGAGTAAAACAATAGATGAATCCATCAAGCCAAGATGTGTTTATAAGTGATATATGGAATATTATGAGAATTCCATGCATTGAATATTACATGATGACAAGATAGGTTATTAACACCCATTGAATCCCTCGAACGTGTCAGAATCCATGACGTGATTTGGGTATCTAAATGAAAAATTGAAAATTTGGTAAAAGGACATTGGAATAATTTGGAAAAGTACTCATCATGCGAGTGGTTAATCAAAAAGAGGTAGAAAATTGTTAAAATTTAAGTGGCGGTCACCGGAAGAGATGAAATGATGAGGAAAAGGGCAGACAGTTGCTAAAATTTAAGTGACGGTGACATGCATAGATGAAATGATGGGGAAAAAGGTACAAAGAGTGTTTAACGACCTAGGTGATGACACTAGGGAAAAAAAATTGAATTTTTGCCAACATTAAGTATAAGATATTGTGACTTTGACCTCCCCAACCAAAAAGTGAATATACAGGTTGGATGAATTGGACAAGACAACGAAGCACTAAGACACGTAAACACAAGACACATCAATCGGTATTGACAGAAAGTAAAACAAATACAGAAATGGAAATCCTACTTATTAACACACTCCTAGAACCAAGAGCATAATGAAACTGTAATTATGCCACAGACATGTAGGGATTCAAGTGTGCACCATTCAACCGTCCAAGTCAAATAATTCCATCAAGTCGTGATAATTTGATAGCTCGAGACTCACATATTTCCGCAACGATTAAAGGACCAAGAAAATGAATTTGAATATTGCATGAATGTTTCTGATACTTTTTGTCATATAAGAGCACAATATCACCCTACACAAATTATTTACGCTTTATATGGCGATCATGCTAGGCCGTTTGTTGGGTTTTCTCCATAGTCTAGTTAAAATATGATAAGAACCTAGCTTCCTCAAGTTCCAACAGTTCATCCACGCGTTCAGTAATAGATTCATCATCGATCATCTTGGTAGCTTATACAATGAATAGACTTGGAGTGAGAAACTCAGGCGGAACCACCGCTTCTTGGCCATATACCAGATGATGGTAGTCTGATATGCCCATAACATCGTCAGAACTCTTTCATCCCAATCATCTAGATTTGCGCAACAAACTTTAGTTAGCCCCATATCCAATATTTTATTAAATGCTTCCATTGTTCTGTCAACCTACAGATTATAGGGACTGCTCTTATGACGTTGAACAAAAAATTCTCTAGTCAGGGTTTCTATAGTTTCACTAAGGAAGTGTGCTCCTTGGTCATTGTTCAAGCTCCAAGGATAACCAAACCTGGTAATGACATTCTAAAAAATAAACCTTGTTGCAGTGGTCGTAGAACAATCTCAAACAACTTGTGCATCGATTTTTACACCTATAGCTCAAACTATATCTATTTGAATTTCAGTGCTCAACAACACTTGATTTTCTTGTGGGTGAATCTTATCCATTGATCTTCAACCTGAAAATAATTAAACCACATACATAATATAACTTAATACTTAGTGGTTAATATATATTTATACCTCTTATGTGATTTGTATAAGAACTTAGAGTAAGCGTAGGACCTACATCTAGTGTTGTCATTATGGCCAATTACTGTAGTGAAACTAGTAAAATAATTAAATTAACTACATAGAAAAGTAATGAAATATGTTAAATGAATTTAGGTAAAATCAAAATTAAAAATTAAAAAATGGTAGCTCATCTGAGTCTCATGGTCGGAGTTGAGACTTAAAATTTTCACAACTCATTCCAATTTCATAAATTTCCACAACTCATTTCAACGACATACTCCAATGGCACACTCCAACTCATGTCGCTTCTCAGAGTCTAAAGGTGAGAGGTGGGAGTTAGACTTTCCATCACTCATTCGATGGCATACTCCCATGGATAATCCTCCATTAATATAATAATAAAACCAAAAACATATACATAATTAAACATAATGGTAAAAACAAAAGTATAACATTTCGGTGGATGATTGCGATAACCCATTCAATATTAAAATAATACTAAGTTTCCAAGGGTGTTAAGGAATGGAAAATGGGATTATGAGGATGAAGGAAGGTTTGTGGGTAGGAAGGGATTCTCAAAAAGTAGGAGGTATGTCTTAATGGTAATTCTCAATGGGAAATATTAAGTTGAATTCTAATGGGTGAGGGGCAGGGAATGGAAAATTTAAGATAAAAATGAAACTAAATAAAATCAATTAAGAAAAATTAAATAGAAAAATACAATTCAGGACTTAGGGGATAAATGAACAAA
>ML777686.1:672616-688720 GCA_009831015.1 Picea engelmannii | reverse complement strand
ATATATATATATATGAAAAATTACTTTTTTCTAATTTTATTGGGATATGAAAAAAATGACAATGTACATATTACACATTAGGGTTTTAGGAAAAATGCATCATGTAAAAAATAGTCTACCCATGAAAAAATAATTTCACTCATGTAAAAACAAATAGAATTTTTGTAAAAACAAATTTGAAGTGATCTTGATTTTTCCCATGTAAAAAATAAATATCAAGAGTAAATATTGGGAAAACCATGGGAAACTACCATGTGCAGTCAAACCATGTGGATTTTCAAAACAATGATAAAATACAAATGGAAATAAATAAATAATTAAAAAATATAAAATATAAAAATATAAAAAAATTTACAAAATACATACAAAAATAAAAATTAGAAAAATAAGACTAAGTTACACAGAAGTTAGGGTTCCATGCATGTTGTGGTTCCACACTAGTCATAGTTTTTCACCTAGGGACACAAAAATAGGAATAAGGTATACCATGTAGATTTCGAGTAACCAGGTGTCAAGTTAGGTAGCTAGGTTTTATAGAGATCATGAATGCTTAGAGTCAAATGCAATGAATAAACAACAACCAAAAGGAAGAAGACAACACGACATGTGACAAATCAATGTCACAAATAGTGACTCATATGATAAAAGGAGATTGACACCAACGAAACATAGGACATATATCAATCCAATCAAAATGAACATTTCATAGGGAAGACCTGCTATTATCACAAAGAGAGGGAATACAATCATATCAAGGAATAGATTCTTACGTCAAGCCATAATACATGAAACTGATTATAAAAAATAGTGAGCAAGCATTGTTGGACAAAACGACAAGGTTAAATCCATGAAGCTCAATAATCCTTGGGATTGGGTTTTCCGAGAGAGGGAAGGATGAAATAACAACCCAATAGAGATCAATCAGAAGAAGCTCAAGGGAAGGCCTATGGGAAAGGTGGATCCAATATCCTTGTGAGATTCGGACCTCGTGGAAACAATAAGTCAAGGTAATCTACTTCCCTATAGGGGGAGCCAAGTAAGGATCAAGGATAAGGGTAAAGGTCCTCACCTCATCAATGCAATGGTAATAAAAAAACTGACTATGGTTTGGGTAAGGAAAAGATCAGTTCATGATGTTGACTGTTGGCTTGAAATGATAGACAAGATCATCATAGAGAGAGGTCTAGGAAAGAGAAAGAAGATCATGGGATTCCCCACATACATTCTTCTCTTCTTCTACTTCTACCATTATTTTCTTTTCTTCTTTTGCTTATGCTGTAGATTTATCCCTAGCTTATTTGTTTGGGTCTTTTCCTCTTCTAATTTTTCTATTGCTTCCATGACTGATTTATTCTTTTTTTCATCTTCTCCAACCTTATTTCTTGTATGGAATCAATTTATACAACTAGCTTCTCCTCATATTCTTTCTTTTTCTTCTGCCTATTGTTGTTTTCTATCTTTCACTTCTTCATATATTAAGGCTCTCCTCTTGAATTTTTTAGCCTCATCCTTCTCATGATTGTAATTAATGGTTACACACACATAAGTGTGATGTTTATCTATCACACTTATTGGGTCATGCATATGAAACCTTTCATTTTTGAAGCTATACTTTTCCATATGTTCTCCTTTTGAATTTTCCATCACAAAATTAGTTAACCCATACATGTTGATATATATTGGATTTTAAGGGAATAGATTATTTTTTTATTTAGCCAAGAAAGTGTTGAAGCCATGAAGAGTTGCTTGATAAGTGTTTCTTAAATTACAACCTTATTAGGTACATGGACTGGGAGAGTATGAGGTGCCTTGTTTTCTCCATAAATTCCAATGTATGTGGAGTGCTCATCCAAGTACCAATCACCAATTGATTATAAGACTTTTGTTGATGCTTATGATAGTCTCAAACATTTCTTAATGAAGATGAATTCATAGAAAGGGGCCAAAATGTGCTTTCAATTATGTGTTTAATTGATGTATGCATTTGTGTTTCCCATGAAATTTGGAAATATATGTGAATTTAAGGTAAATATGGTTCTTGCAACCAATCCATCCTAGGGAATGCATTGAAAACACATAAATTATCCAATAGATAAGATGGCATATAGAACTCTTCTTGAGAATTAGATGCAAGCAATTTGGCTTGACCAATTTCTTCGGTTAATGCATATTATAAGATGGCAACCCAATTACATATTATTCCCTAATTAATGACAATTTAAATGCGGTGTACCCATGCTTCCTATAGATGATCATATGCCTTCTCTCCATAAAGTTTGCTTATAAGTCGTGTTGCATACATGATGAAAGCTTTGAGAATTATGATAGGATACAACTTAGAAGTCTTTACTTTGAAAGTTATGCCTTCTTCATACTAGACACTAATCATTTCATGATAATATTTTGTGTGGGAAAATTCTCCCACCCAATGACTAGTAAAATATCGTTATGTCCATGGGAACTTGTAACACACCTCAAAATCGCTTGGTATAAAAGAGGCTAGGCATCATCCTTGAGAATATACAATCTTCTTAGAATCAACATTTGTTTCACTGATGATCCTCCTAGTCATATTTTAACAAGGAAATATCCCAAGTCTAGTGGCAACATTGTGGAAATAAGATCTTTTTATGTTTCTTACTCCATCAATTTATTCTTATTTCCTTTGGACTGGATTTTATGAAGATGAAAGTCCTACTTCAACTTTGACTAGCCAAAATAATTCTCCATATTGATGAGCATTATTATACTAGTTTGATTTGAAGTGTTTATGTAAATAGGACCTTTAGGTGGAGAAGGTTCCATGTCTATATTCGTTGCCTTTAGTTTCTTTTATTTTCTATATTTCTCCTTTAGTCGTTGTTTCTTTATTTTTGACTTAGAATCCAAGTAAAGGAGTTTACACACCATCCATTTTAAACAAAATAACACTTTAACGGGGCTAAACAATTATTCAATTAGAGCCAAAGTTATAGCCATAAGGATTTTGGTGTTTTGAATAGAGGTTGTAGTGAGTTCCATGACTAGTAATTTTAACCAAGGGAGAGCTTACCCTAACTTAAGAAACGTTTTATTAAAAAATAGGGACAAGAGCATAACAATAGCTCACATTTATACTCATCAAATGAAAAGGGTCCATCAAGAGTATTTGTTTCGACTCTAGCTAATAAAAAACACTTCAAACAAGGATGAATGGATATTTTTTTTAGCAACCCATTAGAACGATGTTTATAAATTGTGTAGGGGAAATTTAAGCTCCTCTCAAATGAAACACTCACTAAACAAGGAGAAAACTTATTGGAATAATCATTTAGAAAAACCATTTTTGGAGACTACAGGAAAGGAGTTTCTTTGAATGGTTAAAATATGTGCACTTTGAATGATAAAAATCGTGGATTGAGATGATGCAAACATCAAAAGGAATGTAGATTTTGAATGAGAGAAAATAAAATCAAATTATGGCTATCCATGCAATGATTTTAGACTAATATAAATATTTTGAAGGTTCTAATTTCTCACTTGACAATCACAACAAAGGATTAAGTAATTGAGAAGAGCTCTGATATTGAGTAGGTTCTATGCACTCGAATGTTACCTAGGTCAAACATTCCTAATGATTTTATGAGCACATATCAGTCATATATTATTTGAAAGATCTCAAATTATAGAGCATTGGAATGGTTATATGGCCTTATAATTGAATATTTGCATTAAATTTGAATGTGTTTAGGATTTATTTGAAATATTTTCATATTGATTTCATTTCACCTTGCCATGAATGCACCACCTTTCTTGAAAGTTGTGAATATGGCATTATAAATGGGTTTAAAGTTCAATAACATACATAATGAGTGAGCTATATGTATTATTAAACCAAAGTTAATATTATTGAACCGAAGTTAGGATCCATTTTCAAAGGACATGAAATACACTTGATAGAGCCATTGAGGTGATTTAAAAATATTAGATTGAAAAGGCCCACTTGAGGTTGAAATTGTCCCAATAGAGTCATTTGACTAAATCTTGAAAAGATTCGACAAATTCCTAAGAAAAATGCATCGAAAGAATCCAAAATATGTGAAGATAAAATGATCCTAATGCTTCCATCAGAGGATTGCAATGAATGAAATTTGAAATGGTCTGATGGGATCATAAGGTGACTTGGTGAGGTTTTGAAATATCTTTTTAAACACACTCGATGGGTTCATCGGAAAAAATTGAATGTATACATTTGAAAGGTTGCATAAGAGCTTAATAAGAGATGAATATTGAACTTTTACTTGGAGGAGACAATTCAAACATGAACATGAACTAAAGTAAGTCCAGAATTCCCCAATAGACTTATCAAGACAAAAATCAAAGAAATTTGAATGAACCTTCAAAAGATGCCCAATGTGACTATTCAGTGCAATATGAAGAAGGTCTAAAATAAATTTCAAAAAGTTCCCAATCTGGCTATCAGGCAGATTTGGAAGACAAGTTCTCAAAATTAATCAAAAGATCAATGGTTATTATAGGCTTGTTAGGAAGTAAAAAAGCAACTTGAATAATTAAGTCTCAAATTTCCTTGATGGGTTCATTTAACACATTTTGGATGTTAAAGCTATTCAAATGTCAATATTAGTTTGATGACTCATTGAGATATGAATTACTAAAAAACAATTTGAACGTCTTAAAATAAAAAGGTAATTTCAAACTAGGATTCAAAAGAAAAATGTAGAAAATTCATAGGAGGATGCTTTCTCCTAAAAAAATGACCCAAATGAAAATAAAAGCATATAAAATAATATAAATGGTGAAATGTAACCAATGCTTTCACTTATAAAATTGAAATCCAAATGATGCATGCTCACAAATTTGGGAAACAAATCTCCCCCCAACCAAGTTTCCCAACTTGGGGCTTATTGAGGCCTCAACAAATGACAACATGTTGGGTGAAGCCATAAGTCTCTATAATGAATTGTTCAACTATGACACAACAGAAGAATTTTTTTTCAAATTATCGAATAGGTACACTTCTTGTTCTTAATATATGGGTATCTAAAAAAACCTTCCCTTGTGAGGAAATCCATGATTAAGCCAATTTTGAAATCACATCAACTTACCAATCAAAGTAAGGGAGAATATAATAATGAAGTTCAATTTATTTTAACTTTAATAAAATGCTCCAAGATAAAGTCATAGTCATGGGGCCTTTTAGGATTAAGGGGTAGTTTTTTAAGATTTCTAGAAGAAATCCCTTGAACATCTCTGTAGTGTTGCTCCACTACTCATGAGAATCCATATATATAGTGGATTCACCTTGGAATCACATATGTTTCTTCATTTCAAACAATTATCCATAGCCCTGGCGGAGATATCTACATGTCGCCATTAACATTCAATTTTTTTTTCAAATATTTCACCTCTTAGATGTTGCTTTAGAAAATAACAAATGGGGAATTAGTTGCTTTGTTACAAGCTACTTGTGATGAAACCTATGTTTTAGAGGGGCCTTTTATTGACTATGCTTGAGTAATGAGAATGTTCCCCTTTAAGATATTTATCAAAGATGTTTGATTTTTCACCTATGACATGGTCAAATAATTTACATGTGAATGGATGGAATCCTTCAACCAAATGAATCATCAACTGATGATTAAATTTTTGGGTTTGTAAAAGAGTTAATCACTCACAATAATTCAACTCCACAATAAGCCTTGCTAAATTTTGGCATCCCTTATAGGTTTATTGTTAAATTTTCCTCCTTCGTCATGACTAGTAATAAATATGGAGGTTACAAGACTTGGTAAGTGTTACTTGATTGTGTTATGACTCAATGGGAGAATACATGGGGTTAAATGTGTATGATATGACCCTAAGGGGGGAAAATATGGGGTTAAATTTACATGTAATGCGTAAATATATATGTAATAGGGTCAAAATAATATTAAAGGGGCCTCATGTGTAGTGTGTGAATAGGTATATATCGATATCATGTATTCATTATTAGAGACATGTGAATTGTGATGTATGAATGTATTTGGTTATGTGGAGGAGGTGAATTATGATGTATACAGGTATTTTGTTATTTGGAGGGGGTTCCCCTACTATTTAAAGGAGTTATTGTGTAACTTATTTATCTTGGATTTTTTATCCATGCTCACATTTTGTACATGGTGTGTACTTATTTTCTATTATGATAATTTAAGAATTTGGATCTTAACATTTGGTATCAGGGCATTGATCTTAGGGTTTTTCTTATCCTATAAAGTCATCTTATCATTTTCTATATACTTGAAGAGGAAATTTGCAAGAAGGTCAAGGAATCCCTAAATATTGATGAGGTAAAATCAGAAATGTAATCCAGAATTGAAGAAGGACATCAAAATTTGATAAATGATCCGGATTATTTTCAACATGAAATGAGAGTGGACATATAACACATAAATATAAAGAGATATTGCAAGAGAGACAATAATATAACAGATATTGGATATATAACAAGAGACATAGATATACAATAATACACAATTTCTATTAATGAGTGAAATGTACAAAACTGTAGAAATACAAAATGGAAGTATCACTAGAATGGTGGTAGCTCATCTCTGAGAAGAGATGCGACAGCTACTCGCATTCGCAAGAATATTATTATTACAATGATGCTATAAAGGAATTTTTAACATAAATAAAATCCAAAACCCTAACCCCGGAAGATGAAAAGCCAACAGTTTTGTGGACCTCATTTTGGGTAGTTTGGTGTATCAACTTTCTGAGGGAGTAACTTTGGCATACAATCTCCATTTGGGGTGCACAATAGCTCATTGGAAAGGTATCATTGAGGAGATTAATTTTGGGGGATTAATCAAATACTTAAGTTATCATTAAGGTGATCTATCCCAAAAAAACTTTATTTAGCCCTCTTTCCTCATTCCTTGACCATGGTGTAGTCCCCAAGAACAATTATTTTTGTACAAAATTACATACTAATGGCATAAGATTATCGACGAACTTTTTTCGTCGATAGTATAGCAAATTTGTCGCAAGATTATTTACATTCGTCTCTCTTGCGATGATATCAAATGATCCTTGGATTCATTTCATATTTGGTTTATCAACTTGAAATCTCAATTTGATACTTTGCACACTAGTTGGACCTTTAGTCAAATACAAATATGAAACTTGGAATCATTAACATATCTACTAGAACATATGAAAAATAGGGTTTATGGTTTCCATGATGAATTGATGATGGAAGAAAGTGGGTGTGTCAGTCAAATTTGAGTCTAGAAATCCTCCCATATCATTAAGGCATGTGAATAGTCTATCCATGACAAATTTCAGTGCTTACAGAAATTGTTTGAAAAAATTTCAACGTTGGCCCCATTCGCAAGTCCATGTTGCCGGTGTCTACTCCTCGTGCAATTTTCATTCATCCTTCATTGTTCCTCATTCCTCGTTCCTTGACCATGGTGAAGTCCCCAAGATCCATTATTTTTGTACAAAATTACATACCAATGGCATAAAATTATCAACGAATTTTTTTAGTCGGTAGTATAGCAAATTTTTTATAAGATTATTTACATTCGTCTCTCTTACACCGATGTCAAATGATGTTTGGATTAATTTAATATTTGGTTTATCAACCTGAAATATCAATTTGATACTTTGCACTCTAGTTGGACCTTCATTCAAATACAAATATGAAACTTGGAATCATTAACATATCTACTAGAACATATGAAAAATAGGGTTTATGGTTTCCATGATGAATTGATGATGGAAGAAAGTGGGTGTGTCAGTCAAATTTGAGTCCAAAAACCCTCCCATATCATTAAGGCATGTGAATATTCTATCCATGACAAATTTTAGTGCTTACAGAAGCTGTTTGAAAAAATTTCAACGTTGGCCCCATTCGCAGGTCCATGTTGTCGGTGTCTAGTCCTCATGCAATTTTCATTCCTCCTTCATTGTTCCTCGTTCCTTGACCATGGTGTAGTCCCCAAAATTCATTATTTTTGTACAAAATCGACGAAATGTTTTCATCGATAGTATAGAAAATTTGTCGCAAGATTATTTACATTTGTCTCTCTTGCAACGATATCAAATGATGCTTGGATTCATTTCATATTTGGTTTATCAACTTGAAATCTCAATTTGATACTTTTCACACTAGCTGGACCTTCAGTCAAATACAAATATGAAACTTGGAATCATTAACATATCTACTAGAACATATGAAAAATAGGGTTTATGGTTTCCATGATGAATTGATGATGGAAGAAAGTGAGTGTGTCAGTCCAATTTGAGTCACGAAACCGTCTCATATCGTTAAGGCATTTGAATATTCTATCCATGAGAAATTTCAGTGCTTACAAAAACTATTTGAAAAAATTTCAACGTTGGCCCCATTCCCAGGTCCATTTTGTTGGTGTCTAGTCCTCATGCAATTTTTGTTCCTCCTTCATCGTTCCTCATTCCTCGTTACTTGACCATGGTGTAGTCCCCAAGATCCATTATTTTTGTACAAAATTACATAATAATGGCATAAAATTATCGACGAACTTATTTGTTCGATAGTATAGCAAATTCGTCACAAGATTATTTGCATTCGTCTCTCTTGCAATGATATCAAATGAAGCTTGGATTCATTTCATATTTGGTTAATCAACTTGAAATATCAATTTGATACTTTGCACACTAGCTGGACCTTCAGTCAAATACAAATATGAAACTTGGAATCATTAAGATATCTACTAGAACATATGAAAAATAGGGTTTATGGTTTCCATGATGAATTGATGATGGAAGAAAGTGGGCGTGCCAGTAAAATTTGAGTACAAAAATCCTCCCATATCGTTAAGGCATGCTAATAGTCTATCCATGACAAATTTCAGTGCTTACAGAAACTGTTTGAAAAAATTTAAACGTTGGCCCCATTTGCAGGTCCATGTTGTCGGTGTCTAGTCCTCATGCAATTTTCATTCCTCCTTCATTTTTCCTCATTCCTCCTTCATTGTTCCTCATTCCGTGACCATGGTCTAGTCCCAAAAATTCATTATTTTTTTACAAAATCGACGAAATTTTTTCATCAATAGTATAAAAAATTCGTTGCAAGATTATTTACATTTGTCACTCTTGCGATGATATCAAATGATGCTTGGATTCATTTCATATTTGGTTTATCAACTTGAAACATCAATTTGATACTTTGCACACTAGTTGAACCTTCAGTCAAATACAAATATGAAACTTGGAATCATTAACATATCTACTAGAACATATGAAAAATAGGGTTTATGGTTTCCATGACGAATTGATGATGGAAGAAAGTGGGTGTGTCAGTCCAATTTGAGTCACGAAACCCTCTCATATAATTAAGGCATTTGAATATTCTATCAATGACAAATTTCAGTGCTTACAGAAACTATTTTAAAAAATTTCAACGTTGGCCCCATTCGAAGGTCCATGTGTCCAATGTCTAGTCATCATGCAATTTTTGTTCCTCCTTCATCGTTCCTCATTCCTCGTTCCTTGACCATGGTGTAGTCCCCAAGATCCATTATTTTTGTAAAAAATTACATACTAATGGAATAAAATTATCGATGAACTTTTTTCATCGATAGTATAGAAAAAATTTCACAAGATTATTTACATTCGTCTCTCTTGCAACGATATAAAATGATGCATGGATTCATTTCATATTTGGTTTATCAACTTAAAATCTCAATTTTATACTTTTCACACTAGCTGGACCTTCACTCAAATACAAATATGAAACTTGGAATCATTAACATTTCTATTGGAACATATTAAAAATAGGATTTATGCTTTCCATGATGAATTGATGATGGAATAAAGTGGGTGCATCAGTCAAATTTGAGTCTAGAAATCTTCCCATATTATTAAGGCATGCAAATAGTCTATCCATGACAAATTTCGGTGCTTACAGAAACTATTTGAAAAAATTTCAAAGTTGGCCCCATTCACAGGTCCATGTTGCTAGTGTCTAGTCCTCATGCAATTTTTATTCCTCCTTCATCGTTTCTCGTTCCTCATTCCTTGACCATGGTGAAGTCCCCAAGAGTGTAGTCCCCAAGATCCATTATTTTTGTACAAAATTACATACTAATGGCATAAAATTATGGACGAACATTTTTCATCGATAGTATAGCAAATTCGTCGCAATATTATTTACATTCGACTCTCTTGCGATGATATCAAATGATGCTTGGATTCATTTCATATTTGGTTTATCAACTTGAAATTTCAATTTGATAGTTTTCACACTAGGGGGACCTTCATTCAAATACAAATATGAAACTTGGAATCATTAACATATCTACTAAAACATATGAAAAATAGGGTTTATGGTTTCCACGATGAATTGATGATGGAAGAAAGTGGGTGTGTCAGTAAAATTTGAGTCCAAAAACCCTCCCATATCATTAAGGCATGCAAATAGTCTATCCATGAAAAATTTCAGTGTTTACAGAAATTGTTTGAAGAAAATTCAACGTTGGCCCCATTCGCAGGTCCATGTTGTCGGTGTCTAGTCCTCATGCAATTTGCGTTCCTCCTTCATCGTTCCTTGTTCCTTGACCATGGTGTAGTCCCCAAGATCCATTAATTTTGTACAAAATTACATACTAATGGCATAAAATTATCGATGAACTTTTTTCATCGATAGTATAGAAAATTCGTTGCAAGATTATTTGCATTCGTCTCTCTTGCGACGATATCAAATGATGCTTGGATTCATTTCATATTTGGTTTATCAACTTGAAATCTCAATTTTATACTTTTAACACTAGATGGACCTTCATTCAAATACAAATATGAAACTTGGAATCATTAACATATGTACTAGAACATATGAAAAATAGGGATTATGGTTTCCATGATGAATTGATGATGGAAGAAAGTAGGTGTGTCAGTCAAATTTGAGTCCAGAAATCCTCCCAATATCGTTAAGGCATGTGAATAGTCTATCCATGACAAATTTCAGTGCTTACAGAAACTGTTTGAAAAAATTTCAAAGTTGGCCCCATTCACAAGTCCATGTTGTTGGTGTCTAGTCCTCGTGCAATTTTCATTCCTCCTTCATCATTCCTTGTTCCTCATTCCTTGAACATGGTGTAGTCCCCAAGTTCCATTATTTTTGTACAAAATTACATACTAATGGCATAAAATTATCTACAAACGTTTTCCATTGATAGTATAGCAAATTTGTCGCAAGATTATTTACATTCGTCCCTCTTGCAACATTATCAAATGATGCTTGGATTCATTTCATTTTTGGCTTATCAACTTGAAATATCAATTTGATACTTTGAACACTAGTTGGACCTTCAGTCAAATACAAATATGAAACTTGGAATCATCAAGATATCTACTAGAACATATGAAAAATAGGGTTTATGGTTTCTATGATGAATTGATGATGGAAGAAAGTGGGTGTGTCAGTCAAATTTGAGTCCATAAACCATCCCATATCATTAAGGCATGAGAATAGTCTATCCATGATAAATATCTGTGCTAACAGAAACTTATTGATAAAAATTTCAACGTTGGCCCCATTCCGAGGTCCATGTTGTTGGTGTCTAGTCCTCGTGCAATTTTCATTCCTCCTTCATCGTTCCTCGTTCCTCGTTCCTTGACCATGGTGTAGTCCCCAAGATATATTATTTTTGTACAAAATTAAATACTAATGGCATAAAATTATCGACGAACTTTTTTCGTCGATAGTATAGCAAATTCGTCGCAAGATTATTTACATTCATCTCTCTTGCGACGATATCAAATGATGCTTGGATTCATTTCATATTTGGTTTATCAAATTGAAATCTCAATTTGATACTTTTCACACTAGACGGATATTTAGTCAAATACAAATATGAAACTTGGAATCATTAACATATCTACTAGACCATATGAAAAATAGGGTTTATGGTTTCCATGATGAATTGATGATGGAAGAAAGTGGGTGTGTCTGTCAAATTTGAGTCCAGAAGCCCTCCCATATCGTTAAGGCATGCCAATAGTCTCTCCATGACAAATTTCAGTGCATACATAAGTATTTTGTCATTTTTCAATGACTATGTAACGAATCTCAATTCTAAGAATATTCAAATAGGTAACAATATTGATGAAATCTTATACAATCATGATGGTATAAAAATGAAAGAGATTCTCTTAGTTTCAAGAGAAATTTATCCTCTACTGAACAAGGCCAACCACGTGAAGGTGGAAGCTCACATGACCCCTCCCCTCCCCCTCACATCACTCTCAATTGATCCCCAAAACCCAATCTATAAAATATAAAATAATCGAAAGCAACGTCCTATTAAGATTCATGCATAGAAACTACAAAAACAAAAATTAATGAAGGTACATGAAATTATGTGTTTCTAAATGATATTTTTATCGACCACGTACTTTACTATATTGACAACTATTTTCAGGTTTCAAATAATATTTAAACAACATGTAACCTAGGATATAAAAACGTCGCATAAAACATAAAAACATGTAATTAACCCATGACATTAAAAGTAAATTATTTTAAGAGAATAATTCATACAAATTAAAATATTATATAGTCACGTACCTAATCCAACCTCAGCATCTATGTAATCATCTGTATTCTCTATCTTGAGCTTCTTCATCGAACTCAACATCTGTATCATCATCTAGTTTTGAAACTATGTTTAAAGGATTGATGATATCATCATCATCATCAATGTCATTTTCAAGCATATTTTCATCGACATCATCATCAAGAATTGTAATATTGTCTCCTACGCCTAGATCATGATCTTCTTCATCTATCCACCCTCCATGATCTTCCGACTCTGTTTCATATTCCGTCGAATCATCTTCTTGATCTTCATTATCATCTTCTTCCTATAAATGAGTATACTTAATTGGCCTTTCACTTGGATCATATCTAACAACAAATAACCAGTCCCTTTCACCTAGAACATTTGAGTAAAAGACCTGTTCACATTGGCTTAGAAAAACATAGCGAGCATGTCCTCTTTCAAGCATCCTTGTTTTAATCATCAGAAATATGTTGTCATGTTGAATAACATTTCTTTCCTCATCACGTTCACGCATTTGTAACCTATACCATTTGACATCAAACAAAACTAATTTGAAGGAATTAAAGTCACACTCATGTATATTGTTTAAATACCCATAGTATCTATTTTCAGACTCTCGCGGATGTCTATCACTCCTAGAGGAAACATTAGTAACCTAGAATACTGCAGCTATCCCACTATCATAAGTTTTCCTTGTTTCATCCAATTGTTTGATGCGAAATTTACGACCATTGCACCACATATTCTTGTGGTGTTTCAACTGCAATATGTCAAATATGTAAAAGATGCATTGTCAATTAATAAATTAACATATATTTATATAACTTTGAAAGTATCTAAAAAATACAGTACACATGTAGTCACAATAGTATATTATAAAATAACTGAATAAAATGGGTGAAATTGCTTACCTATCCATGTTTCAAACCATATTCTAGATCAATTTCCCCTTGCATAACATTGGCATCTCCATTACAACGAGCTTCTCTAACCAATTCAGACAGTCATTTCAATGATAAACTACCTCCATTATGTTGTTTACATATTTCAATCCATACATTCATCCAGTCAAGATTGTTTGCAATGTATAAATGTAGTGCATCCCACTCTAGAGAAACTGAATAAAAAAAACATAATTCACAAATATTAAATATTAGTTATAACGTACAATATGAAGGTAATTATAAATATTTATAATTTATGAAATAAATCATATTAATATATTAATGATGATCATATACACAAAAACGAAACTTTATATGTATTATTAATATAATTTTTCACAATTATTGATATATTACCTCTCATTTTTTTCATTCTACCTTTCCGCAACAAATGCTCCTGATCTTCATCAAAAAAATTTATGGAGTTCACATCTCAAATGCGATCCACTGCATGCATAGTTGGCACTACTAATTTAGGAAGATACTGACTAATATACACCATGGATTGATATACCATATATCCCTCCACCATAGAACCCTCAGGACGTGCTCTTTGTCTAACCAACACCTTCAATGATTTCAAGTGCCTCTCCACCATCCACATTGACCTTGTGTGAACAGGTCCACAAATTGCAATCTCCTCAACTTGGTGTATGAGGTAGTGTTCTTGTGCATTGAAAATGTAGGAGGTATATACTTTTGCAATTCATACATTAGACGAGGAATTTCTCTCTTCCAATAATTTATATCATATTCATGCATTTCTTTCAATGACAACCATCTACATGAGATCGTGACACAAGAAAATAACATGTTTCAACATAACATAATATAATTTATTACATCACATTGCAAGTAAAACGCGTGTCATTAAGTACAACAATAATTTGAAAGAACATTTTGCATATAAATCAAAACTACAACTTACCTCATGTATTTTCTAAGATCATATATAACTTGTTTGATGTTGTTGTCAAAGTTGTTTGGTAGAGATAGAGGTAGAACATACTGTAACAACAAAATGAATCGTTATTTGTTTCGACCAAAGTAGACAAGAAAAAATAAAAGATCTATAAGGCCAATATATATAAATATGTATACCAAAATCATTACCTTAAACAAGGTATGCCAATCATGTGTTTTTACCCCACCAAATTCGCCTTTCTTCGTTAAGATATTTTTTATGTTTGAAGCAAAACTCATGGGAAATTTAATTTTTTGAATGACCTCTTTTACATCATTGCTTTTTTGCTTTGTTAATAACCATGGAAGGTTATTTCGGTCTAGTACCCCATCTGATCTATTTGAATATCAGATCACACTTCGCATTGCATGATTGGATTCCTGAATGTCAGTACAATTTTTGACAATTTTGTCTTTGTCCCTCCTTTCATCCATGATTCCCCATAACGTTTCAATCACATTCTTCTCGATATTCATTGTATCAAACAAATGAGCTATTTTTAGCTCCTCATAGTAGGGTAACCTCATGAATTGAGTGAGATAATATTTCATTCCTCGTGGAATCCCATTATTAATACCTTCATGATGATTGTGGCCTTCATGAAGCATAAAATAAATCACAAAAATAATTATCAAATACGGTAAAATAAATTCAATGATTAAAATAAACATTCAAAACATTACACGATCTATGATACATTATGAAATTGAGTACCTTGATGATTTCTATTATATTCCAACCTCCATAGGTGAGGTGTCGCTCTTCATGGTTTTAAACCAGTCTCTTCTTTCCCATTAAAAAGATGGTTTTCAATAGTACGATACCTATGGTTCTTAGGAAGAAGGTGTTTATACTCATCAAACACCATCTTTCCTAAACTTTTTGAATGATGATACTTCATCTTAGGGCCACAAACTGGACATGAAAATTTATCCTTTGTTTGAAGACCTGAAATGTTAAGAACCAAACATCAATATAGCATAGAAAAAACTCAGGAAAAGTACTCAACGCCTTGAAAAAGAGATAATTTCATATAATAAGCCTCTTTGAGGGGGAAACCTCCTTTTACTCCACTTAAATGTTCAAGTACAAGATGATTCAAAATGAAAATGTCTCCTTGGTATATATAGGAGACTAGGAGGTATAATTACAACTAATGGCTTAAAGCCGACATAAATAAAAAAACATTACTAATATAATATGCCCAAATTAAGGGGTAATGAGCCAATATTAGGGCTTAACATGCCCCTCCCCTTGAGACAAGTGTTGTCCATAACGCTTGAGTAACTCTGGATGCTTTTGTATAAAAGACTCATCTTCCCAAGAGGAATCTTCAGGCGGTAGTTTCCTCCATTTAATGAGATACTCTGAAATGGATCTATTCCTCAGCTGGAGAATTCTTGTGTCAGTGATGGCTTCAAGCTCCAATATGATTTTTCCTTCCTCGTCATGTTCTGGAAATATATTTTGAACTGGGATCTTGTCACCTATAACCTTCTTTAAACATGAAACATGGAAAACTGGGTGTACTCGTGAAGATGCAGGCAGCTCCAATTTGTATGCCATAGTACCAATCTTTTGCAACACCTTATAAGGTCCATAGTACTTT
>ML777686.1:626369-660473 GCA_009831015.1 Picea engelmannii | reverse complement strand
GCTTCCATTGAATCCATATTATTTTGTAGTTCATTTATGTCCCTATGCATTTCTTCACCTTCATCAAGAGTCCAATTAGGATTTTCTGGAGGCTTATTTGGTGTAGAAGGTCCCTTTTTTGGTGGCATGTTGGCCAAGTATCAAGTTTGAATCTTGATTTTGAGGTTGTTCTGCTAGAAAATATTTATTATGTTCTATCTCCCAAGTTTCGACCCTTATGGGTATGAAACATTATTTTAGGTAGTTCTCTGATATTTCTTCTCTACAATGCCATAGGTCTGATCAAAATTGGATGTGCCAAGTGGAATTTACGGTAACTTCCTCACAACTTGCCGATTTTTGGCCTTTCCAGAAGATCTCACTTGTATAGAATGCCTCGCACAAAATAATTGATATAAAATTCTGAAACTCACACCCAAAATACTACATCCTGTCCACGATCCAATGAAACAAGTCCCACCCAATTTGGATACTCTAGCAAGAAGTTATGATTGTTTTACCTGGAACACCTTCTTTAGCGTAGTCAATAGGACTAGTTAGATACCCTATCTTACACAAGGTGTATCTACCAATTTAAGACGAAACAGAAGATGAAATTTTTACCACAGATACCTTACTAATTTATGTAAATGGAATCTGGAGTTTAGAGTCTGAAACATTACATAAAAAAATTTATAGAGAAAATTCCGCAATGACTAATTTCAAGATGATTCCAGAACCCTATCTTGTACAGGCTGTATATTGAAAAGTATAAGGCCTCGTGAGATGAATTTTGAACCCAACGTACCTTGATCCATCTACTAAATATCCTCCAATATTTTCCTTTTGAATTTTTTTATAAAAAAAGTTGTAGTGAAAATTCCACGGTATCTCAGATGTAGCAGCGAAACCCCAAGACTGATGCAGGAGCATCTCTCCATCCAGCCAGCCAGCCAGCCAGCCACATCAGCGCGCATGCATTCATATGCAAAAAGGGAGGCACAACCTCATTCAAATTTGAATTGAATGTAATTTAATTTTCTTAGGCTGGTGAGCCATAAAACCCATGCCTTTGAGAAAGCATTAGATAGGATCGACTTTAATGCCAAAATCGGCTGAGATCTAGTTCTGGATAGCAGAATAGACAGCCATTGATTTTAATTTAATAGAGTAGGTGAACCTGGAGGGAAGCGCTAAGAGCCCCTCAGGTAAAAGAGATTTTGGGAGATCTCACTTAGAGTTAGAATGATGGTAAGAGAAGAGTCGAGAGAGAGCTCGAGGAACACCTTGTAAAATACAGGCATTTGCCATTTTAACATAATCAGAGAGCAGTTTTTCCTGCATTATTCTGTCTTATATGGATGTCTGTGTGTGTTCCTTTTATATTATGAATGTATGTTGTAGTTGTGCATTTACAGGGTTTGTTTGATTTCAGGTTGCGGTCTTTGAGGCTTCATACCAGGAGGGTGTGACAGAACGTTGAGTTTCTGATAGTCGTGCACAGGAGGATGCACTTATGAACTCTGAGGAGTCAGACAGAGACGTGCTGAGGCACAGGACTGGAATCAACAACTCAGGGAAAGACCTTTGAGGTTGCTCAACACATCAAGAGGCAAGGCTGTGTAGCTGAAACACAGTTGCAAATAGAATCACTGAGGATTCTGTAGGAGCTCTGTCAAGTGGGCATTGAGCATACGCACGGGTTGCGTTGGAGAAGAACTATGTTGAGAGTTCAAAGATAGAAGTCAAAAGCTCTGCCAGGTGGGCATTGAGTGTATGTTTGCAAGGAGTGCATAGAGGAAGAAACTCTGCTGTGAGTTCAAAGGAAACGGAATCACTGATTATTCTGGAAGGCTCTGCCAGGTGGGAATCGAGCAGGTGCATAGGTGCACAAAGGACATAACTGTTAGAGGTTCTAGAAGGAAGACACTCCGTCTGGAGGGCGTCGAGCAAGTGTGCATATAGGCACAGGGAATGAAAAAAAATCTTTGAGTTCTGTGTTGTGAAGGGAGAGTCCACTGAGGGACCTTTACTGGGTTGTTGAACACTCAGAGAGACTCGGCAAGAGGTCGCTGGAGCCATTAGTCAGCCAAGAGGAGTTCATTCTCCATCTGTGGGAGAAGAGGAAGGAAGAAAAAATCCCCCAAGGGGTATGAGTACTCATAGAAGCTCAGGACAGATAGCGCTTTGTGCGCGAGGACTTCACAAAGGCGCAGGAGTTAGAAGAGTCCTTTGAGGATTCAAAGAAAGTAAAACTCGAGAGGAGTCAGCGTTTTATACGCATGGTGAAGCTCACGGTTCGGGAGTTCATTGGATAAAGAAACCAAGACTAAGTCCTTGGAGAAATCAAAATTCTTCCAAGTCTGGGAAGAAAGTGCAGAAGCTTAGGAGGAGAAGCATCAGCCATCAGATCGGCAACAAAGAAGATATGGACCATCTAAGAGTCTACGTCCAGGAGGAGCTTAGGAGGAGCCGATAGAAGGAGAGACTGACAGCCGTCGGATCTCACCTAGAAATCCCGACAGTCACTGGATCAGGAGGAGTTGCACAGAGGTTAGCCTCAGCAGGAGGAGCAGACGAGGAGGATTGATCTGAGCCGTCAGATCTAGAGAGAACATCCCATCAGTCATCGGATCGAGCTGGAGCTACACAAGGTTTAGTAGTCGGGACATCGGCCATCGGGAAATCGACACTCTCGAGGTCGTGAGAATTGGGACAACGCAAGTTGCGAAATCCCGATGAGATCGGGTTCGTCCGTTGAAGGGATGCGTGGAAATCATCTAGCCCCATCGAAGTTTATGATGTAGGAGCATCTCTCCATGCATCCAGCTAGCCAGCCAGCCACGTCAGCGCGCATGAATTCATATGCAAAAAGGGAGGTACAACCTCATTCAAATTTGAATTGAATGTAATTTAATGTGCTTAGGCTGGTGAGCCATAAAAGTTATGCCTTTGAGTAGGCATTAGATAGGATCATCTTTAATGCAAAAATAAGCTGAGATCTAGTTCTGGATAGCAGAATAGACAACCATTGATTGTAATTTAATAGAGTAGGTGAACCTGGAGGGAAGAGCTAAGAGCCCCTTAGGTAAAATAGATTTTGGGAGATCTCACTTAGAGTTAGAATTATGGTAAGAGAAGAGCCGAGAGAGAGCTCGAGGAACACCTTGTAAAATATAGGCATTTGCCATTTTAACATAATCAGAGAGAAGTTTTTCCTGCATTATTTTGTCTTATATGGATGTCTGTGTGTGTTCCTTTTATATTGTGAATGTATGCTATAGTTGTGCATTTGCAGGGTTTCTTTGATTTCAAGTTGAGGTCTTTGAGGCTTCACACCAGGAGGGTGTGACAGAACGTTGAGGTTCTGATAGCCATGCACAGGAGGATGCACTTCTGAACTCTGAGGAGTCAGACAGAGACGTGTTGAGGCACATGACTGGAATCAACAACTCAGGGAAAGACCTTTGAGGTTGTTGAACACCTCAAGAGGCAAGGCTGTGTAGCTGAGACATAGTTGCAGACAGAACCACTGAGGATTCTGTAGGAGCTCTGTCAAGTGGGCATTGAGCATACGCACAGGTTGTGTTGGAGAAAAACTCCGTTGAGAGTTCGAAGATAGAAGTCAGAAGCTCTGCCAGGTGGGCATTGAGCGTATGTCTGCAAGGAGTGCATAGAGGAAGGAACTCTACCATGAGTTCAAAGGAAACAGAATCACTGAGGATTCTGGAAGGCTCTACCAGGTTGGCATCGAGCAGGTGCATAGGTGCACAGAGGAAAGAACTGTTAGAGGTTCTGGAAAGAAGACACTCTGCGTGGAGGGCGTCGAGCAAGTGTGCAGATAGGCACAGGGAATGAAAATAACTCTTTGAGTTCTGTCTTGTGAAGGGAGATTCCACTGAGGGACCTTTACTGGGTTGTTGAACACTCAAAGAGACTCGGAAAAAGGTCGCTGGAGCCATTAGTCAGCCAAGAGGAGTTCATTCTCCATCTGTGGGAGAAGAGGATTGAAGACAAAATCCCCCAAGGGGTCTGAGTACTCATAGAAGCTCAGGATAGATAGTGTTTTGTGCTCAAGGACTTCACAGAGGCGCAGGAGTCAGAAGAGTCCTTTAAAGATTCAAAGAAAGGAAAAATCAGGAGGAGTCAGCGTTTTATACACATGGTGAAGCTCACGGTTCGGCAGCTCATTGGAGAAAGAAGCCAAGACTGAGTCCTTGGAGAAATCAAAATTCTTCCAAGTTTGGGAAGAAAGCGCAGAAGCTCAGGAGGAGCAACGTCAGCCATTAGATCGTTAGCAAAGAAGATATGGACCGTCGAAGAGTCTACATCCAGGAGGAGCTCAGGAGGATCCGACAGAAGGAGAGACCGACAGCCGTCGGATCTCACCTAGAAATCCTGATAGCCGTTGGATCAGGAGGAGTTGCGCGGAGGTTAGCCTCAGTAGGAGGAGCGCATGAGGAGGATTGATCTAAGCCATCAGATATGGAGTGAACATCCCATCATCCGTCGGATCGAGCTGGAGCTGCACAAGGTTTAGTAGTCGGGACATCGTCCATCGGGAAATCGGCACTCTCGAGGTCGTGAGAATTGGGACAACACAAGTTGCGAAATCCCGATGAGATCAGGATCGTCCATTGAAGGGATGCGTGGAAATCATCTAGCGCCATCGGAGTTGAAGCCATCGGGATATCGGGGATCCCGTCGGCAAGTGGTTTATGCATTGTGAAATCGCGATACGCAAAATCCCGATCAGTGGGAGCCAGTTGTCATCACAGCAAACGAGGAGAACTAGTGGGGGATCTCCACGTCAGATGAAAGGACCATTGACAGGTCAACGACCGGGACCATCGGAGGATTGGGAATCGGAGGATCACAGGTCCTATGAACCAAAACATTACAACCTCCGAAAACCCGATAGGAGGAAATACCACGGTCACGGGGAGCTGGTCATATGTGTCAGGAGCTGAGCCAAGAGGGCCAACACATGGACAAAATCACTCATTAGAGATTCGGGGATCGGGATTTCAAAGGGTCAGTGACTCTCGACAACGGAAATACCGAAAACCTGAACCCCGATAACAGTTTTCCTGTGGGGAAATTGTACATGGTTCGTGCAGAGGATGAGAGGAGGAAAAGAAGGACCTGTGGACTGGGTCAAATTCAAGCAGAGGATTCCCGCAGGGAATCTAAAGAGCCGCTTCTTCTCAGAAGAGAGGGGATTCGTAATCAATCCTATGATCAGGTGAGTTGGAGGTGTGAGAACACCACCGCCTGCATCAAATACCTTGAGCTCGGATACCATATGTTAAGAACCAAATATCAATATAGCATAGAAAAACCTCAGGAAAAGTACTCAACGCCTTGAAAAAGAGATAATTTCATATAATAAGCCTCTTCGAGGGGGCAACCTCCTTTTACCCCACTTAAATTTTCAAGTACAAGATGATTCAAAATGAAAATGTCTCCTTGGTATATATAGGAGACTAGGAGGTATAATTACAACTAATGGGTTAAAGCTGACATAAATAAAATAACATTACTAATATAATATGCCCCAATTAAGGGGTAGTGAGCCAATATTAGGGCTTAACATGCAACAAATGGATTAATGTCAATTATACTATGAGATTATTTAAAAAGTAAACATACACCATGATAACATTAAAATATTGTATAATATTAAAGAGCAATATTAGAATGCATATACATACCACAAAAATGTGTTAGTCCAGGGGCATCATGAATTGTCCATAAAAGTATTCCATGGAATTTAAATTTCTTCTCCTCGATTGGTTTGCATATGTCGTACATTTTGATGCCAGCCCATAACTTTAGTAGCTCGTCGATAAGAGGCTTGATATATACATTCATATCTTTAACCTGGTACTTACCTAATTTTTTGAAATTACACATAATTACTAAATGAATGATATCATGTAATATATATAATTAAAAAAATAAACAAAAGATATTATGCAAAAATTGAAACAAATGAAAATGTTAAATTCAATAATTAATGTAAACAAATACCTGTAACAATCATTGTCAACATTATGTGCTCCCTCTTTTTTGACATCCAAGGAGGAATGTTATTGTTGATAACAAAAATAGGCCACACTAAGTAAATAGAACTAATCTCTCTGAATGGATTAACACCATCAGCTTCCAATGAAAGCCTAACACTACGAGGTTCATCTTTGAAATCTACCCATTTTTCCTCAATTTCCCTAAATGAAAAACCATCGGCAGGCATTTGAAGAACGCCATCTTCACTTTTGTTACGTGCATGGTAATCCATAAATTGTGCTATGCTTTCACACCTGAACAATCGTTGCAAACGTGTAATTATGGAAATATGTCGGAGAACATTTCAAGGCACCCTTTTTGTTACTTGATCGGTTCGATATCTACTGATAAGACATTGCGGACATTCGGTGATGCAGGAGCATCGCTCACTCATCAAGCGAGCCAGCACGCGGAGCAGAAAATACAGCTAGATAGCGCCAGCACCAAATTTTGAATTTCACCTTGATATGGTTGCGCCAAACATAAATGAGAAGAGCTAATGAGGTGCACTTGTATATTGTAAATGGACCTTGAGCAGATAAGCTCTCATCCTTAGTAGATAGGAAGGCATTTAATATATTTAATGTTGATAGATAAGAATTTAATTCTAGATTTGATAGTTGTAGAATTCGAGAGGGAAAACGGAATATAGGCACCCTCCTTTGTATTATTGTATTATTAGAAGAGATTATCAAGCATTCAGAAGGGGAGAGCAGACAGAGAACCTGTGAAGAACACCCATGTACAGATTTGATTTAATAGAGAAGAGTCTTTGATTCAAATTCATGTCTGGTGTTGTTTCTCTATGGGTATGTTGCTTATGTGCTCATGAATGTTTTGGTTTCCTTGTATGCATTTTCTTTTAGATATGTTGTGCATGTGATTCCAGAGTTTTATTGGAGTCTGAGAGAGAGAAGAGAATGAGTTTCAATTGTTTCTCTGTTTGAGCCAGGAGATTCCTGCATAGAGTGCAGTTGAATTCATCCGCATAGAGTGCGTTGATGAGGCTGAACAGTTAAACTCTTATTCTCATCTGCCCCGAAGTTGAGTTGGGTTATTAGATTCGTACAAGAGACATGCAGGTTGAATTTGAATCTTCAGCAGCTAGTCGAAACAAAGGAAGGTATAGACTACTGTTATAGGAAGTGCAGAGAGTCTGGAAGGATTCAACACCTCGGGAGTTGTTGAGGGTCGAGCGTGGAAGCACGCGAGAAGACCCTGAGGGAGCGGAGTTGACAAGATCAAGGAGGAATAGTTCCTTCGTGATTCCTGGGAGAAGGACCCAGGAGAAGGATTGAACAGAATGGAGCTTTGGAGTGAAGGATTCCCCAAGGAGGAGAATTGACGGTCAGAATTCGCAGGAGAGAATCGCGAAATCCCACCAGCCGTCAGATCTGGGAGAAGGTGCGAGGGATTTAACCCTAGGCGTAGGAAGGGACCCAGAGCCATCGGGATTCGGATATTGGGTTTCACGGAGGTCAGAGTTTCGCACCCATTGAAATCACAATTGGCGATTTCCCGAAGTCACTGGAGTCGTCGATCATCGCGAGGACACGTGGCATAGGATCCGGAGGAATGGAAGTTATGACATTGCGATCCGCGATACCCCGAGTTGATCATAACCGTTGATCATGGGGATGCGGGTCGAGGGATCCCGTCATATCGGGGTTCGGAGAATCGAGATTCTCGACAAGCAAGAACTCTTGTAGGACGGATTTGTGATCCATGAAATCCCGAAGGCGACGTAGGAGCGTGGGACCCCGGAGGCTAGTGGAGTATAGGTGGCTTTGTATCGGGGAATCGGTACATCGACATTCGGGGTTTTCAAAAGAAAAGTAATTGCGACCGGTGAACTCGCGATCCCGCGATTCCCGATAGAGAGGGGAGAGGAGGTGACATGGCACGGGATTGGTGCACGTGTGCATCGGAGTTCGGGGTTTTGATTTGCACAAGATCTGTGTCTGCAAGTTTCGCGATATCGCGAAACCCGATTTCCTGAGACAATTGTCGGGAGATCAATAGAGAGTCCTGTGGGTGACAAAAAAATCCCGATACGGGATTTGAAGAGTGATATAGCTCTTCGGGCCTGAGTTGAAGAAGGTCCTGGTGAGAGCGGGTTGGACCACGAGGGTCACGATTCGCACCAAGTGGTATCAGAGCCGGAGTAGTCTTTGCTTTCTATAGCAGAGAAGGGAGAGAAGAAGAATACACCATGCCGCCTAGAAGGGAAAGGCAGTCACCGTATCAAGAGGACAGGGATGCGCGAAGAAGGGGTAGGCTAGTAGGGAATCCAAAGATGGAACGACAGATACGAGATCTCAGGGTGAGACTTGAAGAGATGGAGACCACCCAAAGGTGCGGAGTCGGCGCTGGAGAGTTCAGTGATTCCGAGGTGGGAGAGGAAGCTGGACATGAAGAAGAAGTCACAGCCGAAGATGCATCGACCGAGCGGCTGATCAGAGCCATTTCTAGGATGAGTTCTAAGACGAAAATGGACATTCCTGTCTATGAGGGGAATCTAGATGCAGAAGAGTTGCTGGATTGGATCCGAGCACTCGACACCTACTTCGATTATGAAGACATCGAAGAGGATAAGAAGGTAAGGCATGATGTTACTAAGTTGAAAGGACATGCACCATTATGGTGGGACGAGCTACAGGCGGATAGACGTTCCAAGGGAAAACAAAAGATTAAAAGCTGGGACCGGATGACCGCGAAAATGAAAGCGAAATTCATCCCAAGGGATTATCATATCACTCTGTTCAGGTGAATGCAGAACCTGAGACAGAAGTTGATGACGATGAAGGAGTACACCGAGGAGTTTTACAGACTCAATATCAGAGCAGGTCATCAAGAGAGCGATGATGAGAAGGTGGCGAGATATCTAAATGGTATGAGGTACGACATTCAGGATGAATTGAGCATGGTTACCATTCGAACAGTTGAGGATGCGTACCAGATGGCTCTAAAAGATGAGGAGAAGTTGAG
This sequence comes from Picea engelmannii, assembly GCA_009831015.1. Taxonomy (NCBI): domain Eukaryota; kingdom Viridiplantae; phylum Streptophyta; class Pinopsida; order Pinales; family Pinaceae; genus Picea; species Picea engelmannii. The sequence continues at coordinate 651,437 of ML777686.1, read as the reverse complement.
CCGCAAGTAGGGTCAGCGAGGGCGAGGCATAAGTCAGCCCAGAGGCAAGGCAGTTTCCCAAGAACAAACTCAGAAGCCCAAGGAGGAATGGAAGAAACCTCAGGGTAAGGTTGAGAGAGGTGGAACCTCACAGAGGCAGCAATATGCTAAGCCGAGGAGGCAGCATACAGAGAAGGGAGGCGGTTATGCTGATGCCAACACATTTCCTCGTACCCGAGGTAGAGGAAGAGGTCGAGGAGGAATCATCACATGTTTCACGTGTGGAAAGGACGGACATAAAGTTGTTGATTGTCCAGACAGGGAAATGGACAGAGGAGAAACTCACATCACTGAGGCGCAGAGGCGTGATGCTGAGAACGAAGATGCAGACAGCGGAAGATCGCTTGTGATGCATAAAATCCTTTTGACACCCGAAAAAGAGGTGTAAAGCTCAGTGCAGAGGAGCAGACTTTTCAGGACAGCTTGCACAGCCAAGGGCTGGAAATGAAAAGTCATTATGGACAGCGGGAGCACCGACAATCTCATTTCATCCGAGATGGTGGAAAAGCTGGAGCTGGAAACAACTAAGCACCTGAGTCCATATAAAGTCTCGTGGTTACAGAAAGGACACCGGGTAAGTGTCACTAAACAATGCTTAGTTAAATTCAAGATAGGGAATTACCATGATGATATTCTGTGTGATGTTATTCCCATGGATGTATGTCATATATTGTTGGGTAGACCATGGAAGTATGACAGAAATGTGGTTCATGATGGGAGGATGAACACATACACCTTAGAGAAGGATGGGAGAATCCATAAATTTCTTCCAATAAAAGATAAAGAAGTGAAGCCGGAAGTAAACAACACAATACTTCTCATGAGTGGGAAGGAACTTCTCATAGACATGGAGAAGAACGAAAATCCACAATTCTTTGTTGTCAGGAAGCCGAGAATTGTCCTGACAAGCACAAGAGTGGATGACTTACCAGACGAGATTCAGGAACTATTGGGAGAGTTCGTTGATATCATCATGGACAAACTACCTCGTTCATTGCCACCGATGAGGAGTGTGAGTCACCATATTGACCTCATACCGGGAGAAAGTTTTCCGAATAAAGCAGCGTACAGGTTGACACCCCAAGAGAATGAGGAAGTCAAGAAGCAGGTACAGGATCTGCTGGACAAAGGACTGGTCAGAGAGAGCCTGAGTCCATGTGTTGTTCCAATATTACTAAGTCCGAAGAAGGATGGAGGTTGGAGAATGTGTACAGACTCCAAGGCGATAAATAAAATTACCATCAGGTACAGATTTCCACTGCCGAGAATGGATGATCTGATGGATTGCCTGAGTGGGGCAAATTATTTTTCGAAGATTGATCTGAAGAGTGGATATCATCAGATTCGCATGAGAGAAGGTGATTAGTGGAAAACTGCATTCAAGACAAATGAAGGTTTGTACGAATGGTTGGTCATGCCATTTAGCTTGACAAACGTGTCGAGCACATTCATGAGACTGATGAATGAAGTCCTGAGGGAATTCATTAGCAAATTTGTGGTCGTGTATCTAGATGATATACTGATTTTCAGTAAGACCAAGGCTGAACACTTGAAACATTTGGCCATTGTGATGAGGAAGCTACAGCAGGAGAAACTGCTGATAAATTTGAAGAAGTGCTCGTTTTTCCAGACAGAGATCATTTATTTGGGTTTTGTTATCTCAGTGAATGAGTTGAAAATGGATCCTGAGAAGGTGGAATTAATCAGGAATTGGCCATCACCGAGAAATGTTTTTGAGGTGAGGAGTTTCCATGGATTGGCTAGTTTCTACAGAAAATTCATCAGGAATTTCAGTGGAATTAGCGCAGCAATGATGGACACCGTGAAAAAATGACATAAAGTTTTTCATTGGACCGCAGAGGCTGAGAGGAGCTTCAATCTATTGAAGCGGAAGATAAAAGAGAAACCAATTCTGGTGTTGCCTGATTTCCAGAAGACATTTCAAGTGAAATGTGATGCAAGCGGATATGTCGTAGGAGGGGTCTTAAGTCAGGATGACAGGCCAGTTGCATATTTCAGCGAGAAGCTGGATGAAGCGAAGCTGAAATACTCCACGTATGATAAGGAGTTTTATTCCATCATACAGGCATTAAAGAAGTGGAGGCATTACTTGATACCCAAGGAATTTGTATTGGACAGTGACAATCATGCATTGCAGTTTGTAAGTCAACAGGAGAAGTTGAACCAGAAGCATGCAAAATGGGTAGAGTACATGCAAAATTTCACATTTGTAATTAAGCACATTTCAGGGACTGCCAACAAAGTGGTTGATGCTTTGAGAAGGAAATGTTTTCTGTTGCAGGAGTTCACAGTCAAAACTTTGGGTTTTGAAAACCTAAGGGACATGTATGCTGGAGATGCAGACTTCAGGGAAGCTTATGAAGCGGCCGAGAACCCAGTTCTCAGGGATCGAAGTCCTTGGATAGATTATATGATCCAGGATGGACTGTTGTTCAGAGGAAATCAATTGTGCATACCGAATTTCTCCATGAGGGAGAATTTGGTGAAGGAAAAGCATAGTGGAGGCTTAGCAGGTCATTTTGGGCACGACAAAACATTTGCGAAGTTGAGCGAATCGTACTTTTGGCTGGGGATGCGCACTGATGTCAAACAGTTTGTTGACAGATGCAGGATATGTCAACATTCGAAGGGCTGAAAGCCGAATGTTGGGTTATATCAGCCATTTCCCATACCCGAAAGGCCATGGGAAGCCATAAGCATGGATTTCGTTTTGGGTTTGCCAAGGACGCAAAGAGGTGTCGATTCCATCTTCATAGTGGTGGACAGGTTTTCAAAGATGTCACATTTTATCCCGTGTCAAAAGACTAGCGATGCGATGCACATTGCAAATTTGTTTTTCAAAGAAATCGTTAGACTGCATGGATTGCCGAGAAGCATAGTCTCGGACAGGGATACCAAGTTCATAGGTCATTTTTGGAGGACGCTATGGAAGAAGCTGGGAACTAATTTGGCTTTTAGTTCAGCTTACCATCCACAGAGAGATGGGCAGACCGAGGTGGTCAATAGAAGTCTAGGGGATCTATTGAGAAGCTTGGTGACAGAGCACCATAGTAGTTGGGACCAGATATTACCATAGGCAGAATTCGCGTACAACGATTCGGTGAATCGGAGTACAGGAAAAAGCCCATTCCAGATTCTGTATGGAACACAGCCAAGGGGAGTTTCTGAGCTCAGGGAGTCAGAACAGGCTTCGACTAGCAGCGCGAGCGCTGAAGATTTTGTTGAAGCCATGAAATAACTTCACACGAAGGTGAAGCAACGATTGATGGATGCAAATTAGGAGTATAAGCGCAGAGCCGATCAGCAGAAGAGACAACTTCAGTTTGAAGTTGGCGATTTGGTTCTGGCACACTTAAGGAAGGAAAGGTTCCCAAGGGGAACATGTAACAAGCTCAAGATGAAGAAAATTGGGCCATGCAAAGTCCTGAAGAAATTCGGGGAGAATGCATATGAAATTGAGTTGCCAGATGGCATTGGGATATCTCTGATTTTTAATATTTCAGATTTATACCCATATAGGGCTAGAGAAGCAGAGACTGGAACCGAGGAACCAGTGATCCAGTGGCAGAAGCAGTTACCAGTTGTAGAAAATCCACAGATGGAGTGCATACTGGACAAGCGAGTGGGAAATAAGACCAGGCGGAAGCAGTATTTTGAGTACCTGGTGAAATGGAAGAATCACCTAGTCGAGGATGCTAGCTGGGAGACTGAAGCAGTGATACAAAAGCATGGACAGACCATGTAGGAGCTCATGGATAGGAGCCCATGAAGATTTTTAAGCCGAGGAGTATGATGTAGGAGCATCGCTCACTCATCAAGCGAGCCAGCACGCGGAGCAGAAAAGACAGTTGGATAGCGCTAGCACCAAATTTTGAATTTCACATTGATATGGTTGCGCCAAACATAAATGAGAAGAGTTAATGTGGCGCACTTGTATATTGTAAATGGACCTTGAGCAGATAAGCTCTCATCCTTAGTAGATAGGAAGGCATTTAATAGATTTAATGCTGATAGATAAGAATTTAATTGTAGATTTGATAGTTGTAGAATTCGAGAGGGAAAACGGAATATAGGCACCCTCCTTTGTATTATTGTATTATTAGAAGAGATTATCAAGCATTCAGAAGGGGAGAGTAGACAGAGAACCTGTGAAGAACACCCATGTATAGATTTGAGTTAATAGAGAAGAGTCTTTGATTCAAATTCATGTCTGGTGTTGTTTCTCTGTGGGTATGTTGCTTATGTTCTCATGAATGTTTTGGTTTCCTTGTATGCATTTTCTTTTAGATATGTTGTGCATGTGATTCCAGAGGTTTACTGGAGTCTGAGAGAGAGAAGAGAATGAGTTTCAATTGTTTCTCTGTTTGAGCCAGGAGATTCTTGCATAGAGTGCAGTTGAATTCATCCGCATAGAGTGCATTGATGAGGCTGAACAGTTAAACTCTTATACTCATCTGCCCCGAAGTTGAGTTGGGTTATTAGATTCGTGTAGGAGACGTGCAGGTCAAATTTGAAGCTTCAGCATCTAGTCGGAGCAAAGGAAGCTATAGACTACTGTTGCAGGAAGTGCAGAGAGTCTGGAAGGATTCAACACTTCGGGAGTTGTTGAGGGTCGAGCGTGGAAGTGGGCGCGAAGACCCTGAGGGAGCGGAGTTGACAAGCTCAAGGAGGAATAGTTCCTTTGTGATTCCTGGGAGAAGGACCCAGGAGAAGGATTGAACAGAACGAAGCTTTGGAGCGAAAGATTCCCCAAGGAGGAGAATTGACGGTCAAAATTTGCAGGAGAGAATCGCGAAATCCCGCCAGCCGTAAGATCTGGGAGAAGGTGCGAGGGATTTAACCCTAGGCACGGGAAGGGACCCAGAGCCATCGGGATTCGGCTATCGGGTTTCACGGAGGTCGTAGTTTCGCACCCATTGAAATCGCGATTGGTGATTTCCCGAAGTCATTGGAGTCGTCGATCGTCGCGAGGACATGTGGCACAGGATCTGGAGGAGTTGGGATTCGGTATATTGCGAGTGGAAGCAACAAGTCGTGGGAATGGAAGTTACGACATTGTGATCTGCGATACCCCGAGTTGATCATAATCGTTGATCGTGGGGACGCGGGTTGAGGGATCCCGTCATATCGAGGTTCGGAGAATCGGGATTCTCGACAAGCAAGAACTCTTATAGGACGGACTTGCGATCTGCGAAATCCCGAAGGCAACGTAGGATCGTGGGACCCCGGAGGCTAGTGGATTACAGGTGGCGTTGTATCGGGGAATCGGTACATCGACATTCGGGGTTTTCAAATGCAAAGGAATTGCGACCGGTGAACTCGCGGTCCCGCGATTCATGATAGAGCGGGGAGAGCAGGTGACGTGGGATGGGATTGGTGCACATGTGCATCGGAGTTCGGGGTTTTGATTTGCACAAGATCTATGTCTGCGAGTTTCGCGATATCGCGAAACCCGATTTCCCGAGACAATTGCCGGGAGATCAATAGAGAGTCATGTGGGTGACAAAAAAATCCCGATACGAGATTTGAAGAGTGATATAGCTCTTCGGGCCTGAGTTGAAGAAGGTCCTGGTGAGAGCAGGTTGGACCACGAGGGTCGTGATTCGCACCATTTGGTTTTCGAAGCATGTTGTCCATAATATATAATATGGTCATTAGGAAATGAATCTATAGTTTGATAATCCATTCCAATGTATTTCATAATGGCATGCAAAACTCGATATGTGCAAGGTAAAATATTTGACAATGGTAACAAAAATTCACCTAATAATCTACAACATAACAAACAACTAGTTAATGTGAGAATATTAATCGTAAAAAATGCATTCTTATTTTACACATTAATTAACAGTAAAAACAAATATAAAAAAATCAACATTTATGTACAATATGAGATGAAACATATTACATACCTTAGTATCTGTGTCATACAAGTGTTCGACAAATTATTCATTACCTTTAAGTTCACCAGCAACAATGTAGTGGAGAGAATATTTGATCTTGATCCTTCATAAAGTCATTTATTTTCCTTTTCTAATAGAGGTTCATCATAAATACCAACATTTTCCCTATCCTCATTTGGCTGCGAAAACAAATCTTGGATCATTTGATTTGTCCCATCATCTTCTTCCATGGGATCATTAACTTCATTTGTCCCATCATCTTCTTCCATGAGATCCTCATTTTCTTGGTCATGATGATGTTCCTCAGCTTGTACAACATCATTTCTACTAATACTTGGTGCAATATTCCGTGGAAAGTTAGAGGGCAACTCTAACTTTATAATTACAAACAATCATGCAAAATTAGTGTATAATATAACAAACATTCAAACAACATATATACATATATGTAATTTTATATAAAATTGACAAAATAAAAAAAGATAATGAATATATAGCTAATTACCATGGGACAAATTCATTTGATCTGCCATCAATGTGACCATATTTCATACAATGTTTTGTAGTTGTTTCTATTAAAATTCTTACGGGATGTCTAAGGCAACGTTTTTTACAAGGGAAATAACATATACCATCACCCTTTTCACCCGCTTTACTTTTTTCCCCACCTCTAACAACATCCTGCGACATTTTTCTACACAGAAATACCCTTTTGGAACCGTCGTTGTTATAGTAATATTGCCGCAACATCTTTGAATTGACAAATATTTATAGTGCAATTTTAGGTCACTATCATCACAATTGCGACGATAGTGACCTAAAAATATTTATTTTTTTTACCTATTTATTTTAGGTCATTTTTAACGGTCATTTTTAAGTCACACGTTTCTTTTGCAATGAACATTGACGATAATAATCTGGTCAAACTACCTACGTCGATATTGCAACGAATACGAGGTGGATTTAAAAAACTTGAACTTTTTCTCTTGCATGTTGCGACGAAAGAGTACTTTCATCGCAAGTGGTCATCACAAAATTTTCAATATGTAGTAGTGATTGGAGTGGTCATGTAAAAGAAGTGTCCATGTGAACCTTCTCCAACAACCACATAAAATATGAGTTTATTTATGAGAGGGAAAACCACTAAATTGTACCATAAACATTGCATTCCCTTCCTTCAACAAACTTATAAAATATAATCTTGGTTGGTTGTAGATAAGTGTCCTAAAAACTGCATGTGCCAAGTATCAAACTCAAAGGAAGGATTAGTGATATTTCTATTTAAGTCAAGATTTCAGAACTGAAGAGTGTGATAAACATGTGATATCTTAAAGATTAAGACATTAAGAACAACATGCAAGCAAGAGGTGCAAAATTTAATTTATCCATTCAAAAAATCCTAAAAAAAAACACATTCAAGAGAACCATCAATCAAGATCAAACTTCCAACTCCCTTATGGTAGACAGAGAATTATATTAGGTTCAAGAAGTAGGGTATTAGGCATTAGGGATGAAATTTTAGTATGGGGCCTTTTTTGTTTTTTTTGTAAAAGAAAAAGTAAAGGGGGGTTGTTGTGGCATCAATAGGAAGTACCCTAGGATTGGGTGCCAAAATAATCCTCTTCTTCCCCTTCAGCTCAGCATGAATCTTAATAGGGCATATTTATATCATCTTTGTCAAATCATGAGATGGGACTTTGTAAGCAGGAAGGTGCAGTGGCTTACTTTGGAGGACCTTGGAATCAAAGGTGATCAAGCACCTCAATGTAACCACTACATAGAGGCTCTTCAAAATTAATTTATTTCACTCTTTGAGCAAGAGGACCACCTCATTTGGTCCCTAAATCCTATGAGAGGTTACTCTCCAAGATATGGATATGTAGATTTCAGCCAAGAAGGAAGAGATGATTCAGTGCCATGATGGGAGAAAAATATATGGAAGATAAAATGTCCTCCAAAGATAAAAATCATCTTTTGGATTCTATTTCATAACAAATCCCTCACCTGGGCCAAAATCCAAAAATGAAATTTTCATGGGCCTAATTGATGCTAAGAGGAGAGAGGAAAGAAAAGACCAATCATCACCTTATCATGGAATGCAATTATACTCAGGAGGTATGAATGGAGATACATAAATCTATAGGAAACACTTGTAGATGGCATATAAACTGCATAGAGGATTCCCTTAAAAAATGGTTAAACATCCAACACTCCCAAATCCTTAAGTCTCTTCCCCTAATAGTGGCATGGGGTATTTGGATAGCCAAAAATAATGCTCTCTTTGAAGATAAAATTACTTCATCTTAACATTGTGCTTATCAAATTATAGCCACTCTCTCAACTTTCCCTCATAGTTTCAATACCAGGAAACTCAAATCTCATGAGGAACCTCAAATTTAGAATGATTTTTATTGGGGGTTCTCTTATCTAGATTACCAAGGGGATACCCCCATGTGTGGAGAAAGTGGAATATTGCACATTTCTCATACCCACTCTTTATCTTTTTCTTCTCTACTTCAACCAAGTACAAACAATTTCAATATTCTCATGGCTTTAAAACTTCTCTTTCAGCTTTCCCAGGAAACATATATCCCACAACTTCACATTGATGGGATTCTCAGTTGGTCATAAATTGAATGAAATGCGACTCCTTAATGAAGAATTATGGTCTCGTGCCTTTATTCCAGCATATCAAAAACAATTTACATGTTTTTTTCTCATATAACTTTCGATCATTTCTATAGGGATTGGAACAAGAAAGAAAAAAACCTCTCAAAATCCAAACTGGTCTTGGACCTAGGCATATAGAATATCATTGAAAAGAACCAAAATTATTCCAAATAATATCTTCATGTCTCTTGGCTCCTCCTTGATTAATCTCCCATGCTTGTTATTTTCTTGAGTATTTTTTTTATGATACTTGATATCAATATGTATATCTCGTATAACTCTTAAATGGAATTTTCTTGATGCATAATGACTTTGACTAGCCGATAGAAGAAGCATACTGCTAGAGAATACTTGTATACAGATAACATGTCATGATGTTTTTCCTGAGTTGTTTTTATAGCTTTAGTGGGATTTTGGCTAGAGGAATGACTAAGGCATCTACTTTTGTAATCTTTTTTTATCTTAGAAATACGATTACAAGATTTTTTTTCTTATAAATAAATAATATTAATAATAATAAATAGATAAATATTTAAATTGTATAAAAATAAAAAGTAAAAGGAGAATAAATGAAGTAAAAGATTAAAATAACAAAATAAAATGAATTACTTTATTAATAGAATAAAAGGGAAAATAAGAAAAGATAAATTTATGGAAAGCTAAATTAAGACAAGGCTAAAAACTACATGATTAATTAATTAATGACAAGTGTAACTTATGCACGGAACTTCTTTCATGAATGGATAAGAATAATTCTATATAAGGAAGGTGGAGAAGAACGTTTGGGATCTTTTTGCTTTGGAAATTTGAGGAAAATGCTTGGAAGTTGGCACAGGTAGTTGATTGAGGGCTTAGGGGCTCTTAGTCATGGTGACTGAGGGGTTGGTTGGGCCGAGAGTCATCCCCAACACCATGTTGTGTCATGTTGGATCAATCTTGGAGTGAAATAGCTCGACATTCATAGTCTTGTAAGTAAGTTGTTTTCTTGAAATCTGGGGTAAGGCTCTCACTACATCCTCATTCCTTTGAACTATGTAATCAAGATAATTGTATTTGTACCTTTTTCAATTAGTGGTTGCAAATCACTATGTTTATTTGTGCATTTAGATTCGATTAGAATTTGGGACATTACACTATATCTATGTCTCAATGACAACTCATGAGTGGATAATGTATACCATTCCCATTGGAGGTGTAGATGTTATTCTAGGGATTCAATGGTTGATAAAATTAGGTACAATTTATGCAAACTATAATGAATTAAGCATGAGATTTGAATTGCAATGGATTCAATATGAACTCAAAGGGTTAAAATATGAACCTTCTCAAGTCATCAACTCTAATAGAATGGAAAATCTCCTAAAACATGGTAGCAAGGGAGTGTTGGTTAAATTTTATTCTATGGAAGTTAAAAAGGAAGATGAAAATATTCCAGAAGGCCTGTAAAGTATTCCAAGAAATTCCTAAATTTATAACACCATCTAGAGATCATGAACATCAAATCAATCTAATTCCTAAAAGTACTCCTCCTAATAGAATGCCTTATAGATATCCTCATCATCAAAAGGGGGAGATTGAGAAAATAGTACAAGACATGTTGGATCCAAGTATTATTCAACCAAGGATGAGTTCATTTTCAGATCTAATAGTGATGGTGAGAAGAAAATATAATTCTTGTAGGATGTGTCTTGATTATAGAGATCTAAACAAAATCACCATAAAGGATAAATTAATTGTTTGAAATATTAATGAGCTATTACATGAGCTTCATGGAGTGGTTTATTTTACAAAGCTAGATCTTAAATCAGGATACCACTGGATTAGATTAAGGAGAGATAACATTCCCAAAACAACTTTTAGAACTCATGATATACACTATGAGATATTGGTCATGCCTTTTAGGTTGATTAATGCTCCTTCAACTTTTCAAATTCTGATGAAAAAAAAAAATCGACCCCATCTTAGAAAGCTTGTGTTAGTTTTCTTTGATGATATACTTATCTGTAGAAAATCATGGGAATACCACATTAAACACGTGGATCGAGTCCTGCAAATTCTTGACAAAAAACAATTTTATGTAAAAATATCCAAATGCTCTTTTGGGAAACAAGAAATAGAATATTTAGGTAATATTGTTTTAAGGGAAGGTCCACCCTCAAAATATCCAATCTATTAAAAATATGCCAAATATTTTATTTCATTGTTTTTTTATTAAAATGTATGCAAATATTGGATTTGGTTAATGAATGAAACAATCAATTTGAAAAATTACTCTTATGAAAAGTTATTTTTTCATTTATTTTAATGGTAACGTTCTAATAATTGTTCATAATTGAATTTATAATAGTTATATTATTCATAATTTATAGCTTTGTACTTTAAAATTTATTATTTATAATTAAATTTATTTAATTAAATTTAAATTATTAAATATGAAAATGAAATCATTAATAATAATGAATTGTAATATACACAATTTTCTTTAAACGAGTTGATGACTTTTTCTCTACCGCCAAGTTTATGAATCTCCTCATAAGTAATGTAAGTATTATATTTGGTTAGTGAAGAAAATAATTAATTTGATAAGTTTTTTTTTTGTTTCTTTGTTAGTTTGTCTGTGACTTGTGGGACTAACATGTGGCTAAGAAACCACGACTTAATGGCATCTAAGCCGTCAAAATCACCTGGGGATCGCACCCGACCTGAGCCACACCAACCCTTAACATGGCTGGATTTTTTGTCCCCACAGGTTTAGAACCGATGACTTTAACATCATGGAGTGGCTTAACAACACACTCTGTCACCGAGTGTCCTACACCTCACGGACCATTTAATTTGACAAGGTTAAAATAATATTAAATTAAAATAATTTTATATTAATATTTTAAAATATGAAATATATTATTAAAACTCAATAAATAAATAAACAAAAGTTCATGTGTATATGTTAAAAGACTTAGTCCCCATCTTTTATGTATTGATTTAATCTAACATGGGTTTCGATACATCAATATACTCACAATAAACAAAAGTATTTTATTGTTTTATTAGCGTGCATTGTATTGTTTTGGTGATTTAGTTATCACTTGACACTTCTTCTTTTTGTAAGTGTATTAATTTTCCATGAGTTATATGATGGTTTCATTTTTTTTTCTAGGATGTAAATATTGGTTTTCCATGGTAACAACTTGGCTAGTACAAGTTGGATTGTTACTTTATCAATGAAAACCTAATACATAATCAATTTTTCCTCAATTGTCACTAGGCTCTAGAAAAGACTCTTTTAGAATTTTGATTTCCTTCCTGACACTTATTTCAAGGAGAATGTAAAAAAAATGATTAAAATAAGATTTTATGTTTAGAAAACTAAATGATGGAGTGGAATAGGTGAAGGCTATAATAGTTGCACTAGTTAAGGTTGGGAATGCCATTCATGTTGGTAATGCCAACTCCACAAGTATGATTCCACAACTCATAAATGTTGCAAGAAGTTATCTTTGTTGGAATTTCCCTTAGTTCCATCAAATTAAGTATACATTTATTTTGATTTTGATTTTTTCAAGCAATAAAAACAAATTAAGGTTTATCTTTTGATATCGTTATTTTTTAAAAATAATATAAACTTTAAATCATATACTTAGTATTGTATTATATGAATACGTCGTCAACTTTGTGGTATATCAATTAATTCTTAGTAATTCAAAAGTTAAAATAAACATATGTTAATATATTATGACATAAATGATAGCAACCTACCAGGTCACTAAATCTTCCCAAAGTTAAGCAGCTTCTAATTCTCCTAGCTCCTCAATAAACCCACAAAGGGGTGCCCAAGGATATCCAAGCTCCTGCATTTAGTAGTTTTCAAAAGAGACTAAAAGTTCTATCAATCATAGAATGGATCGATGATTTGGATAGCGTTCTTCCCCTTTCTCTTCAACTTGTCTTCAATTTATTAACCCTCGATTGCAACTATGAAAACAATGTGTAGACAAGCTCCTTTCCTCATGGCCTTTTCTTTATACAACCAGACGTTGTGACTCGACGCTTACCTCAATGCACCTAAGTGTTATATCGAATTGTTATCCTCCAAGCGCTTTCTTTGTATGCTCCCTTCATATAACCTCATACATAAACCAAAGGCTTAACACACCTTTGTATTAATCTAGAGCCTAATCCCTCATAGCTTTACCTTATCCCATGTAGATGATTGATGTGATTAGGCGTTAAGACTGAAGGTGCTTATATTCAACGGTTTACCACTATCCAAAGGTGCTTTCTCTTTTCAAAACTGTGGGGCTTGAATGGTTGGTTTTAAACCCAAATATTTGTGGCACATGGTAACTCCAATAGTTGACATGTGTCCCTTCATAGGTATCCAATACCAACCATGCAGGGATAGCTACTCCATTAACTCCCTCACAACTTCCTTCCGCACAGTTGACTCCCTTCTGTTGATCTCAATATCAGATCGATCATTGGATTTCACTCCTCCATGCAAATCTCAATAGATTGAAATCAATGGCTCGAACTAAATCAAATGGGGAGTGAACAACTGTCGTTGAATCTCACCTTCTGGGTACGATCTGGCGGTTATAATTTAATCAACCATCGATACAAACTGTCTTCATGCTCTTTCTATCCAACTAGGAATTTATTTAACAAATAAATGGACACTTGAAATGATCTGAGAGTGACACGTGGTCCTACAGATATACGGTCTGAAAAATTTCGCAACCCAAGGTTTCCCTTAACTTTCGCTTACATCCAATTATGAAACATTTTCTGATGCAGACCCCCTTCCCTCCTGGGGCTGTGCGACCTCTTGGTCTTTGGATATTTCCTTCTTCTGAGTTGGATCGACTCTTCGGTATCCTAATCCAACCCAAAACAAATCTACATAGGTCCCTTTATCCTATTTAGGCATAGGTCCTGTGAATACCAACACCCTCTATCTGTGCTCTGGCGCTCTTCAATTTTCAGGCGCTAGCTCCTTTACACTAACCCCTTCCTTCAATGTGTCCCTGGTATATAACCTTGCGGAACTATGCGATTGCGGGTGTGGGCGAGAGTGGTTTAGACAAACCCACTTTTCACCCTACAATTGTATCCCTTCGTTGAAACAATGGTTGAAATTATGGCCCGATCAAGAAATATTATCTTCTGAGCTTGTCCTAGCCCTGCAATTATTCCCCATCGTCAATCTTCAACCTCTTGGTGCTACTTCTCGATCAACATTTGTCATCGAATATTTACCTGTCTCTGGCGAACTATCCAATCAACGACCTCTTCTCCCTTCACGCATGATATCATAACTTTGTGATTTGTCGCCACGTAACTCCCCTCTAAATCAATGAATGTCGTTGATTTTGGATTTTCGTCCTTTGGTAGGTTTGACTCTCAAACTTTCACTTACTCCATATGGAAATCTTCCGGAGTGGAAGATCTATTGGCACCTGTCTCCCTAAACCTACGGCTAGGATTCCCTCCATGAATACGACCTTCGGGGATCTTGATTCTCAAATTATCGCCTCTGTTGACTGGGTATCTCTCAGAGTGGAATATTTGTTGATGCATGTCTCCCCAATCAATGGTTGTGCTCCCGCTTCAGGACTTTGGCCTCCTCAATCAAATCAACGGTCCTTTTGCTCCCTCCTCAATCAATGATCGAGATATTCTCTGGGTCATTAGACTTTTCCTTTCTCCACTTTCCTCCGGAGTCCTATATCTAGCATTGTGTTTCTTCCTTTGCATTGATGGCTCTCATCATTTCTGAGATTTCGGCCTTCGACATTCTCAAATATCTGAAGTGAAATTTTCTGGAGTGTTGGATCTTCTGACACCTGTCCTCTCTTGATCCAACGATTGTTCAATGGTTGTCTAATGGAGTGAATCTTTGTCCTCCATGTGTCTCTTTGCAGATCAACAATCCACGTGCTTCTTGTGGGATCAACGGTCCTTAAGCACTTCAACCTTCGATGCTTCGAAACTTCTTTCCATAAAAACCCCAGAGTGGAATCCTCTGAAATCCATGATCTGGTGGCACCTGTCCTCTTCTAGATCAACGAATATCATTCGATTTAGCTGTTCAAGATTCAACGATATCAAATCTTTCTCCTTCACGTTCTCCCGGAGTGACTTCACCTAGAATTCATGATCTCGCGCCACGTACCCTCCTGGATCTAATGGTCTAGCTTTTCTTTGGCTCTTCGGGCTTCAATGCTCTCAGTTCTCAATTAAAGCCTCATTACAACTTACTCGGAGCTCGCAATCTATTGAAAAGTGTCCCTTTACAGATTGACACCTCTTGACCCTTCAACTCTTCTGGATTCGGGTGTTTCAACCTACTGTGCACTCGTTCCTCCCATAGTGCCTTCACCCGAACTTGATGGATTTCATCCATGCGTCCTTCCAAATGATGGACGGTCCCAAATGACTTCGAGACTTTAGGAATTTTGTGAGTCCACCCTCCTGTGTGTACACAAATCATTAAAGCTTTCATACCTTCTCGTGATCAAACGACGGTTGATCCTTTGTGCTCATATCCAATGCTTGAGATATGTTTCCTCCTCTGCGCTTACTTATGTCACTAGACGTTGATAAAACAGTCCAGGATCCTTTCCCACAACCAATATAATGGTTGTTTTCACTCCTCCTCCTGAGCTTCCACCTTCTCCCAACTTGGAATATTTTGAAAGTGTTCAAATCTTTTTTTGGCCATTGAACTTTCTCCCGAGAACCCGAACTCTAGGTCTCGCCTGGGCATTTGAAAACACTATCTCTCCTCAGATTTTGGACTTGGCATAAGTTTGTCTATTATGCTATCTTTGTTTTATATCTTATGAGATTTAGGACTTATAATAAGTCTGTCACCCATGCAATCCTTCCGTTATTCCTTCTGAGCTTGATCTCTTCGAAGATTTTGATCTCCCATGCACTCCTTGCATTTCTGGGATTTCTTCAAAATCATATCCGAAGAATTTCTTGAAAATAAATACTTCTCAACCTCCTAGCCTTCCCCTTTCTCGATACACACCTTACAGAGATACTTCTATAGAGTATTAAGTAAATTTTTTCTTCATGAACTCAACACAGAGTTCTTCCTGTGCACACTTGCACTCACTTGATGTCTTCTTGGAAAAGCTCTATAGAGTTCTCAAGAACTCTTCTTCTCTTTGAACTCGACAAAGAGTTCTTCCTGTGAACTCCTTTTACTTTTGTTGATGAAAGTTCAACGATATCCCTCCTGAGCTTTCCTTGAGGTTAACTCACCTCTGTCAACGCACTCCTTGCGGACTATGTGCACTCCTTTCACTAAGAAACTCTAGGATGAGAAACAATTGAAACTCATACAATACTTCACTAATTCATACATTATTCAAACATGAATGACTTATAAAATCATAACAATGAATACAAATACATAAACACACCATATACAGGAAAAACTTCTTTTATATTATCTCTGTGTGTCTATACAGATATTTACAAAAATTGGACTGCAATAGAGTCCCAGTTCTCTCAATCTCTCTCTCACAACTATTCTAATTCCTAATTTTCCTAAGACTCTCTATCTGAGATCTCTCTCAAGTATCCTAATTACAAAAGAGGGCTCTACGAGCTTATCCTCTTGATCACCTTAGTGCTATCACTATCTCAGTTACACCATCATACTCCTATGGCTCATTCCATAAATGAACATCCAGACCTCACTATGATCTGAACCTACTATAGGAAACCATTTAAGGAAACCCTATACACTACCTGTACAAAGGTATGGCCTGGTTGTTACAGACTTACAACATGAAAATCTGTATTGAATCATATTTCAAATTTTAAAAATGGGAGGGTCGGTGCCTCTCCCTTTCTCCATTGCGCATCTGCATGTTGGCACATTTGTTGAGGTGGAGTGATGCTCCTGCATCATACTCCACTACTAGGAAAAACATGAGCTCCTACTCATGAGCTCCTCTTCTCTAGTGTTCAAATCCTCCTGGATCCAAAACTGTTCCTTGGAGTCATCTTCTTGCTCCTCTGCCTTGTTGTTGTTGTTGCTGCTGCATCTTCTTTTTCTTCTTTCTAGATGCTATAACAGGCTCTCCTCTTATCATATTCCCTTTGTTGACTGCTTCTGTTGATCTCAACATCAGCTTCCTCATCTCCTCTATCACCTTCTCTAGATGCTCTAGTGGTTGGTTCTCCTTATGCAGTATTCTCGGCTACAACTCTTCCTTATCAGTGGGTATATCAACTTGATCCCCCTTGCAACTTTCCCCGTATCTTGTGGCCTTAGCTTGCCACCCTGATGAAAACTTCAGTTCTGCAGTCCCATCGTTGAGTTGTTGCTCAGTTTCTCCTTCTGCCATCTTTTCTTTTGCCAATTCTCCTCCTGGTATATCTCCAACTCCCTCCAACCATTCCTCGGGCTGGTATGATTCTCCATATGCTTCCAACTTGACTTGTCAGATGTGAAATCTTTGCACCATTACCCTTCTCTCTAGGGATTCCAATTCTTCATACAGCTCAACAAAATCCATGTTGTTTGTTTCCTCTGCTATAGGCTCCAGTGCTGCAGTCATCTCTATTTCATATTCCTAGCTAAAACAATTGGGCCATTCTTCTGAATGCTCCTCCCCTTCTACTGGGGTAGACATCATTTTCTGATCCATTTCTTCCTCTTCTCCTTGGGAAGCTTCTGATATATTGTCTTTCATCATGATAGTCACCGCTGACTATCTTTCTTCTATTGTTGCATCTGCAACACATTCTTTGGCCTTGACTGGGTTGTTTGGTAGGAATATCTGAATTTCCCCAATGATCAAAATGATCCTCTAATCCTCCTCTTGGATGGTGAGAGTGTTTAAATTCTCATCATATTCATTTACATGGTCTGAAATCCCACATGAATCTTCATCTATTAGCACTCCTTGCTAACATGAACTCACTTATGAGCTACTAAGACTTTTAAACAGTCTCACTTCTTGCTCCCTACCCACATGGAAATTTGGGATTTCTCTTCTGCCCACCTGGCTGTCTATGATATCAATCGATCCCATTTCATTGCCCACCTAGAAATTTGAACTTTTAGCATTGTTCCTCTGGTAGCATACAATACCTCCACCTGATTTATTTCCACTGCCCACCTCGCAACTTGAAAGTCCAATTTTTCCCACCTCCCAGTATGAATTTCCACTAATGTCCTCCTGACAGTCTATGAGATCCTCCAATGATCTCGTTACATTGCCCACCTGGAAATATGAAAATCCATCTCTTCTCTCCTGCTAGTTTATGAGATATTTATCTTATCTCACCTCCTCCTCATCATTGAGGTGTCTCCCAATTTCTGGTTCATAGACGTAAACCACTTATTCCTTTGTGTCACTAAGGTTTTTGAAATAGCTCAGCCACCTCTTTAACATTTTTTGTTGTCCTTTGGCCAACAATATATTGACTGACCACTTCACCTTATTCTTTAGGGGCCACTCATACACCTAATGCAATTTAGCATCTCGCTGCATTTTTAATGTCAGCTGCTCCATCCTTGCTCTTATCTCACTAAGCTCCAGATCCATCTCTGGATTTCTCTTCTTCTTGTAGTCTTCTCTTCGACCATTCTCATGGCCTTCAGTAGCCATTTTCACCTTCTACTTTCCCTCCTGGAAAGCCTATGGATCACTCTACACCTGAGAGCATCCTCATCTTCTCTTACAACTCACCTAGATGTTTCAATTTTTGTTGTTGTTGTATGTGTGCAACAACTTCCTTATAGAGCATTAGTACCTTGCTCCTTCACCTATTGTCTATAGGAAAAATCTTGTTTGTGATACCACCTGATGTTATCAGGTCATCTCCTTTCATTGTCTCACACTTATGGCCTCCTCCTCTTTCTCTTTCAACTAAAATCTAAAGACGAAATTCAAGCTTTGTCTCCTTTTGCCTAAAATCTACAGACAAAATTGTTATCTCTGATACCACCTGGTATCAAAGTATATCCTTTCACTGTCTCTCCTTTGCCTACATCTGCAGAAAAATAACGTCTTTTTCCTCTGTCTCCTTTTTCTGCTAGCTGTAAAAAAAAATCGGCTCTGATACTACCTGATGCAGATCCCGTTCCCTCTTGGGGCTATGCGACCTCTCGGTCTTTGGATCTTTCCTTCTTCTGAGTCGAATCGACTCTTAGGGATCCTAATTGAACCCAAAACAAATATACACAGGTCCCTTTTTCCTCTTTAGGTGCATGTCCAGTGAATACCCGCACCCTCTGTCTGCGTGCTCTGGCGCTCTTCGATTTTTGGGCGCTAGCTCCTTTACACTAGCCCCTTCCTTCAATATGTCCCTGGGCTATAACCTTGTGGAACTATGTGATTGTGGGCGTGGGAAAGAGTGGTTTAGACCAAATCGCTTTTTGCCCCGCAATTCACCTCCAGCTTCCATGTATCCCTTCATCGAAAGAGTGGTTGAAATTGCGGTTCGCTGAAGAAATATTATCTTTTGCGCTTGTCTTGGCCCCGTAATTCTTCCACACCATCGATCTTCAACCTCTCGGTGCTACGTATCAATCAATAGTTGTTATTGAATCTTTACCTATATCTGGCCAACTGTCCAATCAACAACTTCTTCTCCCTTCATGCACGATCTCAAACCTTCATGATCTGTCACCATGTAACTCCCCTCTAAATCAATGATTGTCGTTGATTCTGACTTTCCGACCTTCAAGAGTTTTGACTCTAAAATTTTTTCTTCCTCCATATGGAAATATTTCGTAGTGGAAAATCTGTTGCCACCTGTCTTCCTGAACCTATGGCTAGGATTCCCTCCATGAATACAACATTTGGGGATATCGATTCTCAAATTCTTTCCTCTACTAACTGGGTATCTCCTCGAGTGGAAGATCTGCTAACGCGTGTCTCCCCAATCAACGGATGTGCTCCCACTTCAGGACTTTGGTCTCCTCAATAAAATCGATGGTCCTTTCGCTCCCTCCTCGATCAACAATCAAGATCTTCTATGGGTCTTCAGACCTATCTTTCCTCTGCTTTACTCCAGAGTCCTAGATCTAGTGACGTGTGTCCTCCTTCACATCGATGGCTCTCGCCGTTTCTGGGATTTCATCATTTGGTGTTCTCAAATCTCAACAACCACAAATCTCTGAAGTTTAATCTTCCAGAGTGTTGGATCTTCTGACACCTGTCCTCTCCTGATCCAACAGTTGTTCAATGGCTGTCTAACAAGGTAAATCTATGTCCTCCACGTGTCCCTTCATAGATCAATGATCCACATGCTTCTTGTGGGATCAATGACCCTTAACCACTTTAGCCTTCGACTCTTTGGAACTTTCCAAAACCTCTTTCCATAAAAACCCTCTAAGTGGAATCCTATTAAGTCCACGATTTAGTGACACCGGTCATCTTCCAGATTGATGGATATCATTCTATTCAGTTGTTCAGGCTTCGACGATGTCAAACCTTTCTCCTTTGTGTTCTCCCGAAGTAACTTCACCCGAAATTCACGATCTCTCGCCATGTGCCTTCCTGGATCTAACGATCCAACTTTTCTTCAGCTCTTCGGGCTTCGACAATCTCAGTTCTCAACTGAAACCTCACTATAACTTACCCGAAGCTCACAATCTATTGACAAGTGTCCCTTTGCATATTGATGGCTCTCGGCTCTTCCTTATGTGTGCTCATTCCTCCCGAAGCACCTTCACCTGAACTTGATGGATTTCCACCACGCATCCTCCCAAATGATGGATGGTCCCAAATGACTTTGGGACTTTGGGAATTTTGTGAGTCCACCCTCCTGCATGTACACAAAGCATTAAAGCTCACACACCTTTTCGTGATCAGACAGTGGTTGATCCTTTGCACTCAGATCCAATGCTTGAGATATTTTTCCTCCTCTGTGCTTCCTTATGTCACTGGACATTGATCTAATAGTCCAGGATCCTTTCCCACAACCAATCTAATGGTTGTTTTCACTCCTCCTTCTGAGCTTCCACCTTCTCCTGACTTGGAATATTTTGTAAGTGTTCAAATATTTTTTTGGCCTTTGAAATTTCTGCCGCAAACCTGACCTTTGGGTCTCGCCTACGTGTTTGAAAACACTATCTCTACTGAGCTTTTGGACTTGGCATAAGTCTATCTCTTACTCTCTCTTTGTGTTATCTGTTTTGAGATTTAGGACTTAGAATAATTATGCCACCCATGCACTGCTTGCGTTATTCCTTTTGGGCTTGATCTCCTCAAAGATTTCGATCTCCCATGCACTCCTTGCATTTCTAGGATTTTGTCAAACTCAGATCCGAACGATTTATTGAAAAGAAATACTTATTTATTTCCTGGCATTCCCCTTGCTCGATACATACCTTGCAGAGCTTCCTCTACAGAGTATTCAGTAACTTTGTTCTTCTCGAACTCAACACAGAGTTCTTCTTGTGCACACTTTCACTCACTCAATGCTCGCTTGGTAGAGTTCTCAGTAACTCTCCTTCTCTCTAAACTCGACAAAGAGTTCTTCCTGTGCACTCCTTTCACTTCCATTGATGAAGGTTCAATGGTATCCCTCCTGAGATTTCCTTCAGGTTAACTCACCTATTTCAACGCACTTCTTGTGGACTGTGGGCACTCCTTGCAATCAAAAAATCTAAGACGGAAAACAAATGAAACTCATACAATACTTCACCAGTTCATAAATTCAAACATTAATAACATATAAAATCATAACAATGAATACAAATACATAAACACACCATATGAAGGAAAAACGACTTTTATATTATCTTTGTGTGTCTGTACAGAGGTTTACAAAAACTGGACTACAACAGAGTCTCAGTTCTCTAGAGCTCTCTCTCGAAACTATTGTACCTCCTAATTCTCCTAATACTTTCTACCCGATATCTCTCTCTCAAGTATCCTAATTACAAAAGAGGGCTCTATGAGCTTATCCTCCTCACCGCCTTAGTCCTATCACTGTCTCAGTTATGCTACCAAACTCCTACGACTCTTTCCATAAATGAACGTCCAGACCTGACTACGATCTGGACCTGCTATAGGCAACCATTTAAGGTAACCCTGTCCACGACTTGTACAAATGTATGTCATGGCTCTTATAGCCTTACAACATGAAAATATGTATTAAATTATATTTCAAATATTTAAAATGGTAGGTTCGGTGCTTCTCCCTTTCTCCATTGTGTATTTGCGTGTTGGTGTGCTGGTGCATTTGCTAAGGTGGATTGATTCTCCTGCATCATTTTCCTTCCATTGATTTCCTCTATGTATCACTATCTGATAATCATGTCTCTTCTGTTAGGTTATTTATACACTTAGGAGTTAGTTAAGATCTACTTGGTCTAATGTGTCGTTAGGTAAAAGTGTTTTTTTTAGTGTGTTTCTTTAGTATGAATTGTTAGAAAAACAGGACCGTGGAGCAATAAAATAAAAACAAATGCAGAAACAAAACACAGAAGATACACAATACAAGAGAGACACAGATTTACATGGTTCACCCAGTGTGGGCTAAGTCCACCAAAGAAATTGTCAGGTCCTTCCTTTATTATTATCTAGCAAATGAAGGGATACAACCTACAACAAAACCCGTTGTAACTTCCTCTTCTTTCTCTCACAGTCTCCTCTCTCAGAATACAATATTCGCCATCAACCATAGCCGCAATACATTTCCCTTATAAAAGAGGGTTGCCTTCTAAGGCAAAAAACCCTAACATAATCTCTATCGTTAGATCTGTGACCTTATATTGAACGGTCCAGATTTACAATGAAATTACAATATACATTTACAAGGCAATTTTTCCTTTGGGGAGCTTTGCCCCTGAACCCCCACTGGGGCCCGCTTGCCCCCAGACCCCACAGACCCTGCAGAGGGGGTAACCCCCCTCTGCTCTCCCCCGCATGGAAGAGTGTACATACTTCTGGGGTGTAAATACTTCATGGGGTATAAACACAGCTAAAAGTAAGAGACCTCTGAATCAGGAAGATAATCAGGCTCCACAACCAACAATCTCCCACTTGGAGACCGATCTAAAAACTCCATCGTTGTTGTATATGCTGGAATTTGAACCTTCTTGGACCTGGAAAATTTCTCATCTTCATCTTCATTCTTGAAGACCAACTGAAACTGAGTAGGAAATCAGTTTCTCCCTGGTTACTCCCTTTGTTAACATGTCTGCAGGATTCTGGCTAGTGTGTATCTTTTCCAACTTCAAATGCCCATCTTCCAAGACGCATCATATGAAGTGGTACCTCAACTTTATATGCTTATTATTCGAATGGAAGGATGAGTTCTTTGCAAGGCGAATGCCACTCTGACTGTAATAGTACAACCTGTTGTTCTCCTGCTTCTTTCCCAATTCCTCCATAAACCTCTGTAACCAAATCATCTCTTTACTAGCCTCTGTAGCAGCAACATACTCAGCCTCTGTTGTTGAAAGTGAAACAACCTTTTGCAGTTTTGAGATCCAACTTACTGTTGTTCCACCTATAGTAAAAACATACCCTGTGGTGCTCCTCCTGCTGTCTTTATCACCTACCATATCCGAATCAACATATCCCTATAGAAAAGTGTCTGAACCTCCAAAACATAATTTATGAGTAGTAGTACCTCTCAAATACCTAAGAATCCACTTTACTTCCTCCCAATGTTCTTTACCTGGATTGTTCATATACCTGCTCACAACTCCCACTACATGTGTAGTATCTAGTCTTGTGCAAACCATTGCATACATCAAGTTGCCAACTACTGATGAATAAGGGACCCTGGACATGTATTCTATCTCCTCCTGTGTCTTGGGACACATTTCCTTAGTTAATTTGAAATGTCTGGCCAAAGGTGTACTAATTTTTTTTTCATTCTACATTCTAAACCTCTCCAACACCTTCTCTATGTACTCACCCTGAGATAATGTCAATTTGCGATTTTTTCTGTCTCTTGTTATTCTCATGCCAAGTATTTTCTTTGTAGCACCTAAATCCTTCATTGCAAATGAATTGGATAATTTCTTCTTGAGCACATTTATATCCTGCATATTAGACCCTGCAACAAGCATGTCATCTACATACAATAGCAAGATAATAAAGCTTCCATTTTCTAGATTTTTAAAATAAACACAGTGATCAGAATGACATCTACTATAACCCTGTTCTATCATAAACCTATCAAACTTCAAATACCACTTCCTTGAAGCTTGATTTAGGCCATACAATCTCTTCTTCAAACTGCATACCAAATTCTCCTTCCCTTTGACCTCATACCCCTGTGGCTACTGCATATAAATCTCTTCCTCCAAATCCCCATGAATAAAAACTGTTTTTACATCTAACTGTTCAAGATGCAAATCTTCTACTGCCACAAGACTTAAAATAGTCCTAATTGAAGTCATTTTAACAACAAGAGAAAATATTTCATCAAAATCTATACCTTTCTCTTGTGCAAACCCCTTTACAACAAGTCTAGCCTTGTACCACTTTTCTCCTCCATCTTCTTCCTTCAACTTGTAAACCCATTTATTCTGCAATGCTCTTTTTTCCACAGGCAACTAAACCAAGTCCCAAGTCTGGTTATTTTCCAAGGAATCCATTTCCTCTTTCATCCCTTGCTCCCACTTCTTTTTGGTGTCTACCTTCATTGCCTCTTCATAACATTCTGGTTCACCAGAATCAGTCAACAATAAATAATACAATTAAGGAGAGTATCGTTCAGGGGGTATACTTAACCTGGTAGATCTTCTAACAACACTTGCAGGTGTTTGAGGTACCTGTTTCTCCTTTCGTTGTACATTTTGATTTTCCGGTTCCTTTGGAATTTCTTTTTCAGTGATCTCATCAAGCACTATGTATTCTTGATTTTCTTTTTCTTGTTTCTTTCCTTGCAACTGATCTTTGTACATGACCTTCACATTGAATATGACATCTCTACTCCTAATTATTTTGTTATTTTCATAATCCCATAAGCGATAACCAAAATCATTAACACCATATCCAATAAAGGTACACTTCTTGGATTTTACCTCAAGATTTGTTCTATTTTCTTTATCAATATGAACAAATGCTTCACAACCAAAAGTTTTCAAAAAAGAATAGTTTACCTTTTTTCCTGTCCATTCCTTCTCTGGAATTCTACCATCCAAAGAGCTTGAAGGTCCTCTGTTTATTAAGTAAACAGTAGTATATACAACATCTGCCCATAACTGTAAGGGAAAACTGGCATGCAATCTCATACTCTTTGCACGCTCCATGATTGTCCTATTCATCCTTTCTGACACACCATTTTCTTGTGGTGTTCTTGGAACTGTCTTCTCTCTACGAATCCCATGGTATGAGCAGTAATCATCAAACTCCTTGCTGCAATATTCACCTATATTATCTGATCTGAGACACTTCAAACTTTTTCCTTTCTCATTCTCAACTAAATCTTTCCATTT
>ML777686.1:583795-626319 GCA_009831015.1 Picea engelmannii | reverse complement strand
TTGTTTAAGATCTGGCAACAAATTTCTTTTGTGAAGGATCTGCATACCCTTCTCACTCATGTGTCCCAGCCTATGATGCCATAGTGCTGTATCCATTCCTGTAGAAGCTAAAGATATAGAAGAGTCAGTATTACCAGTACATAAATACAATGTACCTACCTTCTCTCCTTTTTCTATCACCAATGATCCTTTGATGACCTTCCACGTCTTATCTGTAAATATGGATATACAAACTTCACTCGCCAACTGCCCTATTGAAATTAAATTTTTCCTTAAATCTAGAACACGTCTTACCTCTTTCAACAACCATTGGTTTCCATTTTGTTGCTTTATTTTTACCTTTCCCATTCCAACAATTTTGCATGGTGGATCATCACCGAAATGAACCTGTCCAAAATCACCTTGAACATAATCTAGAAAATGTTTCCTATGGGGTGTGGCATGAAATGAAGCCCTTGAATCTACTACCCAAGACTCAGAAATATTGTCTATAGAAAGAATCAAATCATCTTGTAACACATCACCTATTACATTTGCTTCCTGATTTCTCTCTTGCTATCCATCTCTTTGTTTCTTTGGAGTTGTTCAATCTTTCTTCAGATGTCCTTTATTCCCACAATTCCAGCACTCTATATTTCCAAGTATGGATTTGGATCTTCCCTTCCTAGAATTTCCGCGGTTCCCTGAGCCCTTTCCTCTATCCTTTTGTCTTCCCCTGTTCTCCATGTTCAACGCATTACGTGATGTCTCACCTGTGCTTTTCCATCGCATTTCCTCACTAAGGATAACACCAACAACATCATCAAATTTTAAAGTATTTGAACTAGAGACAGAGTTACTTATAGCCATGACCAAGCTATTCCATCTTTCTGGCAATGAGCACAAGATTAGAAGAGCCCTGGACTCATCATCAAAGTCCACTTTTACAGAAATTAATTGATTAGTAACTGTATTAAATTTATTTAAATGATCTGCAATAGACCCACCTTCTGACATCTTCATATTAAATAATCTCTTAATTAGAAATACCTTATTGGATGTTGAGGGTTTTTCATACAATTTGGCCAATGCATCCATCAAATCCTTCGTTGTCTTTTCTTTGGAAATATTGAAAGCCACCGACGCAGCCAGGCTCAGCCATATCGTTCCTAGAGCCTTTCTGTCAAGAATCTCACATTCTTCTTCCTTCATGGCCGTCGGCTTCTTTTCTACTCCACCCAATGGTAGGAATAGATCCTTCTGATATAATTATGTTCCATCTTCATCTTCCATAACTGGTAGTTCTGGCCGTTAAATTTCTCGACCCTAAACTTTCCATCTTCCGACATTGCTCCCACTCGAACTAGAAACCCTCTTTTCGTGCGAGTTACCTTTGGCTCTGATACCAGTTGTTAGAAAAATAGGACCATGGAGCAATAAAATAAAATAAAATGCAGAAACAAAACACAGAAGATACACAATACAAGAGAGACACGGATTTACATGGTTCACCCAGTGTGGGCTACGTCCACCAAAGAAATTTCCAGGTCCTTCCTTTATTATTATCCAGCAAATTAAGGGATACAACCTACAACAAAACCTGTTGTAACTTCCTCTTCTTTCTCTCACAGTCTCCTCTCTCATAATACAATATTCGCCATCAACCATAGCCGCAATACATTTCCCTCATAAAAGAGGGTTGCCTTCAAGGACAAAAAACCCTAGCATAATCTCTATCGTTAGATCTGCAACCTTATAATGAACGGTCTAAATTTACAATGAAATTATAGTATACATTTACAAGGTAATTTTTCCTTCCGGGGCTTTGCCCCCGAACCCCCTCTGGGGGGCCGCTTGCCCCCAAACCCCCCGGACCCCGCAGAGGGGGTACCTCCCCTCTGCACTCCCCCGCGTGGAAGAGTGTACATACTTCTGGGGTGTAAATACTTCATGGGGTATAAACACGACTGAAAGTAAAAGACCTCTGAATTAGGAAGATAATCAGGCTCCACAACCAACATGCATTAGTATACATTTGTAGTTAGGAAATCCAACAGTCACGATATGTTCCTGACATAGAGTGATCCAATGGTTCATATTATCCTTGATCTTAACGACCATTGATCCGTGAATTAACACCCGATTGGTCCATGATCTCTATTTAAATATCATGGAGGGTCATTTGTCGATGATCGATTGTGATAAACTCTCTTGTAAAATTTCTTTGTAATCTTTTTCTTTTGCATTAATAAATTGCTCGAAGTGGTCGCATTGGCTGAGGCCATGGATGTTTCACTATAGGGGTTTTACCACGTCAAAACATCGGTATGTTGATATTTGATCTAGTTGTGTGAGTGGTTACTCAAGGTGTCTATCCTCTATTGGAATACGTTTTTTGTCGAACATGGTATCATAGCCTATTTCAAGACCCACTCCTATTGTAGATTGAGATCGTGAAGCTGAGTTGTATCATCTCCATTTTCTATCATTTTCATGCATTTATGGGCTGAGAGGACTATTCCATTACGTTTGGATCACTTGTTTCATTCAAGAACACTTTTTGTTTCACTCGAAAAGGTTTTTGTTTTCCCAATATACGGTCATTTCAATCATATCCGGAGGTATAAAGCATGAATACGCATTTTTTTAATTTTTGCAGAGTATCATTTTGGTTTTATTTCGGTTTTGTATTATTATTTTTGGGTTTCTAATCTTTTAGATTTGTGTATGCTCTTTTCCCCGCGCCGTATGTGATCTCGGAAAATCAGAAACAGATAGAAAAAGGTGCATATTTTAGGTAATCTAATCGAGATCTAACCCTTGTTGTCATCGAGAAGAGAAATTTTTTTCTTGTGTGAAAAGAGTATTTTTTAACATGCTCTCCAAGGCCATCTTCCACAACAACAACAACACCACCCTCAATCCTCTTCGTAAAAAATAAAAAATGTTTTTCTAGACCATTTGGTTAAAAGTTGTCTTATTAAGTAAGAGTTCTTGAGTTAAAGTCTCTCTTTTGTTACTTTTTTTGAAAAAAATCATGCTCAAATTGTAAAGTGTATTTCACTTCAAGTATAAAAGTAAATCGCTATAAGTAGTTTTAATATTTTATTTTAGAGTTATTTATTTTGCATGAACCTTTTCTTTTATAAAGTAACTTCATTGTAAAAGTGATCCCCACTTCTCTTTATAAAAGTGGGTCACTTCATAATGAAACTTACACCACCATGTGGTCCTTTGGTTACTGGTTATGTCATTTTTAAAAAGGACATACTTTCACATACGAAGTCTGTTTTTAGTGCCATTTTTTTCAAATCGCATAAATTTTCGATATATTTCCATCCAGATCATTAGTTTTATTTTTTAAATCCATATTATCTACAGATTTAATATGGTTTCTTCTAGTAATCTTTTGCTTACTAGCTCCAACTACTTCCAATGTAAATCTCATATGGAAGATTTATTAAGAAGTAAAGGATTGTACCGAATTTCCTTGGGATAGGAAAAATCACCCACTAATGATGATAATAAATTCAAATGGGCTAATAGGAGTGGTGAATCACGTGGACTAATCAGAATGTCAATCTCTCCTTATTTAAGGTTTCACCTTAAATAAATTGATGACCCAATGAAGCTTAGGAAAATATTGAATCTGTATTTGGTAAACTCAATATTATTCAAGCACAACAGTTAGAAAATCAAGTACTTACCTTAAGTCCAAATGATTTTTCTTGCCTTAGACACTATCTATCTAAGTTTAAAACACTCACAATTTTATGTGAAGAATGTGAGATAAAAATGGAGGAAGAGTGTTGCATCTATCTTATTCTTGCTAAGCTAGGTAGTGCATATTCTATGTTTGTATCTACCTTTTATGCCATGAGAGAGGCTCTAAGGAAAAGTTATCAAAAACCCACTCTTGAGTCATTTTTTTATTTTTTAATTAGAGAGGAAGATAAGCTTGTACAACTTGGAGTGATAACACTACATGTACCTCCAACAAAGCCTTAGATGTCCAGCATAAAGTTAAACCCAAGTATCCCAAGAAAAAACATCCTTGCTACAACAAAAAGAAACATAAGGGTCCCAAACCCACTCAGATAGCTTCCGCTCCTAATGGTGACAAAGGAGAAAAATATAAAAATAAGAATATTGACAGACATTGCAACTTTTATGATAAACATGCTCAGGATGAGTCCAAATGTTTCAAGAAGATGGCATCTTTAGAATAAATGATGAAGAAGCACAACATCAGTATTGATTCTACTTCTTCTTCTTCTTCTCATGTACATGCACTTCTTGCTTCTAGTTTTTCCCTGAATACAACTTATACTTCTTCTTTTGATGAGTGGCTTATTGATTCTAGAGCATTTGATCATATGGCTAAGGATAAAGACATATTTTCTACTCAAAATGAATGTAACGCCAAGAAAATATTTGTTGGTGATGATATATCTCTTAGTGTTGTAGGATCTAGAACAATTCAAGTAGAAAATGGTCATTTTAATAATGTAGTATGTGTTCCAAGTATTTATTGTAACATTCTATCAGTATTTCAAATCACTCATTTAGGTGAAGGTAAAACCATAGAGTTTTCACCTCAACAAGTTGTAATCAAGGATCTAAAATATCCTAAGCATGTTCTTGCAACTGGAATTGCTGATGATATTACCAGGTTGTACAAATTTGACAACTTTGGTTCATCATCTTTTTCATCAATTTTTGTTACTCATAGCAATGACTTGAGAAAACTTTTTCATGAGCGATTTGGTCATCTAAACTATCTCTCATTGCAATAATTATGTAATCAATAAATGGTTACTGGATTTATTAATGTTTCATGCAGAGATGGTGTTTGTACCGGTTGTGTTCTTAGCAAACATCATCGGGACAGTTTTGACAAACGTGCCTCTTGGAATGCCTCGGGCCCTTTGCATATTGTTCATGGTGATTTGTGTGGTCCAATTTCTACTCCTTTTTTTGGGTGCAAGTATTTCTTAACTTTCATTGATGATTTTTCCAAATGTACTTGGGTTTACTTATTAAAACTTAATAACGAAGGTTTTGGCCTAAAAGGCCCTTGTAGAAAAACAATTTGGACATCAAATTCAAAGGTTAAGAATAGATAATGGAGGTGAATATGTGAACAATAATTTTACAAGTTATTGCACTGCACAAGGCATCCAAATGCAACACATTGTTTCATATACACCACAACAAAGTGGTGTTGTTGAGATAAAGAACCGCACATTAAAATAAATGGCTAATTATATGATCCAATCTAAGGGATTAAGTCTAAAGTATTGGGCGGAAGCCATCAACTGTGCAAATTACATAGTAAATATCACTCCCACAAAGGCTCTTAAAAATATAACACTGTAAGAATATTGGAATAAAATTAAACCAAATACAAGTCACTTCCATGTATTCGGCAGTATAACATGGGCTCACATTCCTAATGAGAAAAGAAAAGAATTGTAGCCTAAAAGTGAGAAGTGTATATTTGTTGGTTATTCTGAAGATGTCAAACGTTATAGACTTCTTCAACCACATTGTAATGAAATTATTATTAGAAGAGATGTTAAATTTGATGAAAATATCTTGGTATGTGAGCCTAATCGATCGATTGTGCCTTCTTCGACCTGCGAGCCTAATTCAGTGATTGTTCCTTCTTCGGCCTATGAGCCATCTTTGAAATTTGATACTTATTATGTTCCTATTTTGGTTTCTTCTTCATATGATGATAGTGAGGATGAAAATCCACCTCCACCTACTCCCCTTCCTCCAAATGAGTCCTTTGAACCCGAACCAGCACCAGTTCCACCTCTTCCTAGATGGGTTCGTTCAACACGAGAAGAATTTGGTGGTATTGTCGGTGACCCTTCATATCAACGTCGAACACGTTCACAGTTACAATGAGCCTCTTCTATTTTGGCTCAATTTTCAGAGACTCATGATCCAGAGACATTTGTAGAAGCTTCAAGTCATCCAGATTGAGATACAACAATGAATGAAGAGTATCGTTTTTTAATGGCAAACAATACTTGGGATCTTGTAACTCTTCCAAAAGGAAGAAAACTTTTCATATGTAAATGGGTCTAAAGAACTAAGTATGCATCATATGGAAGTGTTGAAATACAAAAGGATCAATTAGTTTCCAAAGTATTTTCCCAAGTTGAAAGAATTGACAATAATGAAGCCTTTGTCCTGTATCCAAAATAAATTCCATATGCCTTGTTCTTGCCCTTGTTGCCTCACATAAATGGGAGGTCCATTAGATGGATGTTAAATCTTCCTTCTTTCATGGAGATTTACAAGAATAAATATACATGGAACAACCTCCTGGCTATGTCCAAAATGACGCTAGCCTTGTTTGTCTCCTTAAGAAATTTCTTTATGGTCTTAAGCAAGATCCCTGAGCTTGGTATGCCAAAATGGAAAATTTTCTTATTTACACTGGATTCTCTATGTAAATGTGTTGACAATACAAAGAATATATTTAGCTAAACAATAATACACACATATGCAGAGAGAAATTGAGAAAGAAGAAGAAAGAGAGAAAGAATAGAAGAATTATCATTAACCGTTTGAATAATGAATAATTTACACAATATATACTCTCTATGACTCAATGAATGTGAATTGGAGGAGAACCAATGCACCAAAATGGTGGTCTAGAGTGATATGGACACACACCAATAGTTACGGGAGTGAACTGCCACCTATTCTAGTCTCTCAGACAGTTACGAGAGTGAACTGCCACCTAGCTGAGTTAACTAGTCAACTGGTCTTTAGTTAACTAACTGAACATAGTGTAGTGAGGAGTAGATCAAGGAATCAAGGGTAATTATCTAGTCTAGTGATGATCCCATGGTAAGTGTGCGTTATCATGGTGATGATCCCAATGTTGCATGGTGATAGAACCAATGCAGCATCTAGACTCAACTCAACTAGTCAAACTGGAGTGTCAACTGAAAGAGAATATTCTCCAGGTGGAATATTCTCCCCTAAAATAGAGGAGACTCGATAATGATTATTTATGACTAATAAACAAAGAAAAACCTTTGGAAACATAAATCCTAGGTGTGTGTGAAGTAACTCCAACACTGCCCTTGAACATCACTATGGTGAAAATAAAGAATGGGTCCCGGAAACGAGGCCATGTTGGGTACCCAAATACAAAAGATACACTGAAATAAAGTGAGGAAAGAGGGAAAACGTCATGGGAAACCCCCCCCCTCAAGATACAATGTATGTAAAAAGAATAACTACAGTTGCTACGAAATTATGTCCTTCACTCCAAGAAGACTTCGTATAGAATGGAACTTCTTCTTAGTGAAGGTCTTGGTGAATATGTTTGTCATCTGTTCTGCTGAAGGACGGAACTCTAAGTCGATGATCCCCTCGTGTACTAATTCCTGGATGTAGTGAATGTGGATCTCGATGTGCTTCATCTGCTGCCTCTAAACTGAATCTTTGCAGAACTTCAGAGTGCTCTGGTTGTCACACCAGATGATGATCAGTCGATGAAACTGAATTCCAAACTCAGTGAGAAAAGTTTGCAGCCACATATCTTGAAAGGTTATGTTAACTACCCCTTTGTACTCTACCTCGACTCAGGATAGATAAATGGTAGCTTTCTTCTTTCTCAACCAACAGATAGGCCCAAAACCAAGACTAAGTGAGTAACCAGATGTGGAACTACGATCAGTGTTATCACTAACCCAGTCAAAATCAGTAAACCCGATGAGATATAATGTTGAGTCTATTGCATAATGAATCCCAAAGGTGATTGTTCCTTGTACGTATCGAAGGATACACTTTGCATCCTTCCAATGTAGCACATGTGTCACTTGCATGAACCTGTAAACTATGCCATGAAACTAGAAACTACGTCAACTGCATAGGAGAGATCTGGTTTGGAGTGTGTGAGATACAACAAGCTCCCCACTAGTTGTCTATATAGTGTGTTGTCAACCAATGGAGTCTCCCTGCCATTCTCAAGTTTGACTCCTGATAGGAAAGGAGTTAGAGAAGACTTGCAGTCTGTCATGTGAAATATATCAAGGAGATCTCATGCATACTTGCCCTGAGACAGTTTGATCCCTGATGCATCCTGACTGATATCGACTCCAAGGAAGAAGTGTAGAGGACCCATGTCCATCATCAAAAACCCATCATGTAGAATCCTCTTGACTGCAGCAATCGATGAAGTCGAGAAACCAGTGATCAACAAATCATCAAGATACAGAACTAAGAGTAGAAGTGAATCAATCGTCCTGAGCATGTAGACATTTGGGTCTGATTTACAATGTACAAAGTTCTGTGACAGTAGTTAGGAGTCCATATTGGCATACCATGCCCTCGAATCCTGCTTGAGGCCATAAAGGGAATTCTTCAATTGACATGCCAAATATGAGTCTTACATAAATCCTTGGGGCTACTCCATATAGATATCCTCGGATATATCACCGTGAAGAAATGCATTCTTCACGTCCATCTGATGGACTTCTCATCCCTTGGTTGTCGCAATGTCAAATGCCAATTGTATGGAATTCATCTTCACTACTGGAGTGAAGGTATCATCATAGTCAATACCATGAACCCGCTGAAAGCCTTTGGCAACAAGCCTGACTTTGTATCTGCTAATATGTCCATCTGTTGTGTTCTTGGTCCTATAGACCCATTTGGATCTAACAATTTTCTTCCCATAAGGAAGGGGAACCAGATCCCAATTCTAATTCCCGAGGAGGGAGTTGTACTCCTCCTGCATGGCGGATTCCCAAAAGGGATTTCCAGCAACCTCTCCATAAGATAGTGGATCCAAAGATTGAACCAAGAAAATATTCCTGGAGGGAAATGGTTCAATGGCAGTGAGTGCAACAGGAGGCTCCTCAAAATTAGATCAAGTCCTCCTAGTATCGGTTGGATAACTAATGAGATCCCCTGCATCCTGAAGAGTACTATGTGCCCACTTGGGCCTCTACTTTAGCTCTGCAACTACATTCAGATACTATGACTCTGCATCCAATTGTACTAGCTCTGAATCTGAATCATATGAGTCCCTTGAATCAGAACTCTCATCTGAAGAAGAGTTAGCATGTGCATGCTCATAATCTCGGTTAGGTGGAAGAGTAAAGGTGTCTGCATGTGGTTGTTGAGGTACATGCGAGACACTTTCCTCGAATTGGACACTACGCTCAATGAAGATCCAGTCCAAGGAAATATCAATAAGCCTATATCCCTTCACACCATCAGGGTATTCAACAAAAATACACTCAGTGTTGTGTGGATCAAGTGCCTTCCTCTTTTCAGAGGGAATCTGGGCCCATGCACGTGAACTAAAAATGCAAAAGTGGGTCACTTCCTGTTTGAGATCGCTCCAAGCCTCATAGGGGGTCTTATCCTTGACAGGTATGTGGGGAGATCTATTTTGGATGTATGTTGCACAATTAAGTTCTTCGTCCCATAGTCTTTGTCGTAGTGACTTTCCATGCAACATGCAAGATGCCATCTCCTTTAGAGATCTGTTTTTCCGCTCAGTGACTCCATTTTGTTGCGGAGTATAGGGAACTGTGTGCTGCAACTGAATCCATTCCTGATGGAAAATATTATGGATCTCATGATTTCCATATTATCCCCCGTTATCAGTTCGGAGGACTTTGATCTTATTTCCTGACTGTGTCTCAAGCAAGGCTTTGAAATCTTTGAGGTGTTGAAAGACCTCAGATTTTTTACTGAGAAAGTAGATCCATGTAAAACGTGAGAAATAATCAACAAAAATTAGAACAAACCTCACTTCATTGATGGATGGATGTAGAAAATGACCCATAAGGTCACTATGGACCAAATCTAAAGGTGTGGAGGCTCTCTGAGACTTTCCCTTGTCAAATTTCTCTTGAGGGTGTTTTCCGAGAACACATCCCTCACATACTCCCTTGGAGAAATGGATGTCTGGTAGACCATCAACCAATATTTTCTTGCTAAGTTGGTGCATGTATCTGAAATTAAAATTTCCAAACCTTTTGTGCCATATCCTACTACTTTCATCAGCATAAGTAAGCAATAAAGCAAAATCAAGTTTAATGAATTCAAAAAATGTATACAATATAGATTGATGATTTACCTCACCGGTAGAATCCCTGGAGTTGGTTTGCATGTCATAGATGTCCACAACATTTGGTGTGAATATGAATTTATTTCCAAAGTCGGCATTTTTCATTTGATACATGGAGAGAAGGTTGACGGAAATTTTGGGAACGTGTAGCACATTCTCGAAGCTTCCATTGGTGAGTTTAATCCTTCAATTGTTGGTGACTTCAACAGAAGAGTTATCCCCCATCAGAATAGGAGGACCTTTGAATGAATCCAATGAAGAATATATTTCTTTTGAGGCATCCATGTGATGTGATGCTCCTAAATCTACGATCCAAGCATCGGGAAAGGAGTTGATGGCAATCAAGGCATGGCTAGAATTGCCTTTCTTGGAATTTTGATCTTCTAGATTCTTCTTCTTGGCACCCTCGGGGTTGAAATCTCCAAGGTTGTTTTTCTAAAGTATTTCAGTCATTATATCTATTTGGTTTTTCATGAATGTGGATTCTGGATGGAATCCTTTGTGACAGTGCGTGCATTTCTCCCCTTTTCTTCCCTTTTCCCCTTTAGATCTGGAGGCATCGGTGAAGGGTTTTGTCTACCTTTCCTTATTTGGATGTGCATGAGCTTCCCTTTTGTATTTATCTTTATATTTATGATATATGTGGATTACATATTGCACAGTGAGTGCATGTTCCCTTGGGCCTTTGATTGTGCCCATGTTGTTGAGCTTGCTTTGCTCTTGTGTCAGGGATTTGATAAAGTCCACAAGAGAAGGCATCTTCTAGGTGGATCCAAAGGTAAATCTAATAGAATGGAATGTGGAAACAAATACAGATAATTTAGTACCAATATTGGAGAGAATGATGAGAACCATTTGTTTCTCCTCCTTCGATTTATCAACCCCGCAATCTTTGAGTTGCGATAGTAAATCCTTGAATTTTGTAAAGAAATCTTGGATATTTTCGAAGATTTTTGGATCCAATGTGAGAATTTCCACCTCCAAAATGTGTCCCCTCATCTCATCATGTTTTCCAAAGAGCCCTTCCAATGTGGCCCAGGCTTCATTGGGATTCTTACAGGAAGATATGTGAAAAAGGAGATCAAGAGAAATAAGACTGCAAATTGTTCTGAGTGCCTCATCCATGCTATTTAAATACTTGGATTTTTCTATGGCTAATTTTGGTTTTGTATATGTATTCAAGGTTAACTTGTACAATCATCTATTTCATATATGTATGGCTATTTTATCCTTCCATGCAAAGTAGTTGTAAAGTGTAAGAATGAATTCTTTTTGGAAATCCATCGTTCTGTTGTCTTCAATCTTTTGTACCTGCAAAAACATTTGGTGTAGATTTTGCTTAGAAGTATGTCAGATATGATACCATGTAAACATGTTGAACCTACACATAATAGATCTAGCTAAAAAATAATACACACATTTGCAGAGAGAAATTGAGAAAGAAGAAGAAGGAGAGAAATAATAGACGAATTCTCATTAACCATTTGAATAATTAATAATTTACATAAGATATACTTTGTATGACTCAATGAATGTTCATTGGAGGAGAAAAAATGCACCATATTGGTGGTCTAGAGTGATCTAGAAACAGACCAGTGGTTACGGGAGTGAACTGCCACCTAGTATAGTATCTCAGGCAGTTACGAGAGTGAACTGCCACCTAGCTGAGTTAACTAGTCAACCAGTCTTCAGTTAAATGACTGAAAAGAGTGTCGTGAGGAGTCGATCAAGGAAGCGAGGGTAATGTGCTAGTATGGTGATGATCCCAATGTTGCATGGTGATAAAACCAATGTAGCATCTAGACTCAACTCAACTAGTCAAACTGAATTGTCAACTGAAAGAGAATATTCTCAAGGTGGAATATTCTCCACTAAAATATAGGAGAGTGGATAATGACTAATTATGACTAATAAACAAGGGAAAACCTTAGTAAAAACAAATCCTAGGTGTGTGTGAAGTAACTCCAACAATCTAGATGTCATTCTGATCCTAATGTATATACAAAGAAAGTAGGAAGCCATCTCATAATCCTTGTCCTTTATGTTGATGACCTTATCCTTATTAGTAGTGACTCAAAAATTTTAAACCATGTGAAAACCAACCTTCGGAAAAAATTTGAAATGACAGACTTAGGTTTTTTTCACTATTTCCTTGGCCTCCAAGTTTTGCAAACAAATGAAGGAATTTTTCTTTCCCAGTCTAAGTATGCTTGTGACCTTCTTCGTCACTTTCACATGGATTATTGTAAACCAACCCCTTCTCCCTTCTAGTCTGAATTCAAGCTTACTACCACCTATACTTCTCTCGAATTTGATGCCACCGTGTACCGTCAGTTAGTTGGTAGCCTCTTATACTTGACTCTTACCCATCCTGATCTTTCCTTTGATGTTGGTCTTGTTGCTTGGTATATGCAAACACCCCATGAAAGGCATTAGAAAGTAGATAAAAGGATACTTCAATATGTATGTGGTACAATTTAGTTTGGGATACATTACAGTTCATGGGGGACTCCTTTATTGGTTGGTTTCACTGATTCTAATTGGGTCGACGAACCTGATGATCAAAATTCTACTGTAGGTTATGTTTTCAGCCTTGGTTTAGGACCTCTCACTTGGGCCTGTAAGAAACAATAGGAATTTTCACTTTCTGCAGCAGAAGAAGAGTATCGAGCAACGATAAATGCAATTCCAGAAGCCTTGTGGCTTCAACAGATCCTTTCAGATTTTGGATTCGAGCAGCAACATCCGACCATCCTTTGGTGCGAAAATTAGAGTGCCATGAAGCTCGCCAAAGACCCATTTCAACATCAACATAGAAAGCACATCAATTTACACATGCACTTCATCAGAAATCTCATTCATGATCAAGTTATTGAAGTGTTATTTTTCCCTACAGAAGATCAAGCTGCAGACATTTTCACAAAGTTTCCTATGGAAGTGAATTTTTCCAAACCTTGATCTATGTTAGGAGTTCAGGAAGTTGTCATCAAGGGGGGATAGGCTCTAATTCCTCCTTCCTTCTCCTATTGTGTCACTATTGTAAATCCTTCAATCCTATCCCAATTTGTTATTAAGGGGGGATGTTAGGATATTTAGACACTTAGGAGTTAGTTAAGATCTACTTGGTCTAATGTGTCGTTAGGTAAAAGTGTGTTTCTTAGTGTGTTTCTTAGTGTGTTTCTTTAGTATGCATTTGTAGTTAGGAAATCCAATGGTCACGATATGTTCCTGACATAGATTGTTTTGACGGTTCGTATTATCCTCGATATTAATAGCCATTGATCCGTGGCTTAACACCCGATTGTTCCATGATATCTATTTAACGAGCATGGAGGGTCATTTTCCAATGATCAATTGTGAGAAACTCTCCTACAAAATCTCTCTGTAATCTTTTTCTTTTTCATTAATAAACTGCTCCAAGTGGTCGCATTGGTTGGGGATATGGATGTTTCCTTGTAGGGGCTTTGCCACGTCAAAACATCGATGTGTTGATCTTTTATCTAGTTGTGTGAGTGGTTATTGAAGGTGTTTTTCCTCTGTTGGAATACTTGTGTTGTCAAACATATTCCTCACTGAAATGATATAGATCTCGTCACTAATTGATAAGACAATCCATACTTAATATCCCATAAATCGAATGATCCAATGGTTCCTATAGATTTACACTATGGTTTTGACAATAATTAAGGATCATTTATCCTTACCAGTGATCAACGATCAATAATGAAGGATTTATCACACTGGTTCTCGAAGTAACTCTTCACTAGTGGAAGGGGTTTCAATCTCGATCTCCTCAAGTCAACAATTTCTCATGCAAACACAACATATGTAGAGATACATATATAGAGAGAGAATAACAGTTTTCTCCAAACATAAATAAGGTTCCACACAATCAATCTCCTATAATTACTCAAAATAGAGTAATTTATTCATTAACCAATGCATGCATAATGTACACAGATTTAAATAAGGAAATTTTTCCTTCTTGCCTAAACAATTCGATAGGTTTTTCCTACTCTCTCTCGCATGATTTTATCCCTAAGTGGCCAACCTATCTCTGGCCTAATTTTCTCTAAAATGGACAACTCTCTATGGCCATATTACTCAATAATGGCCAACCTCCCTTGGTCTGATTTTATCTTTCACTGACCAACCTTGAATGCATTCAAGGCTTACACTTTTGTACAAAAGGATATTGAACTGAAATTAGTTCATATCCACAAACTTCTCTCATAATCCCTAAGGCTCCTCTAAGATCCACAAATCACTCATCAAATCCTACTTTTAGGATTCTACAATCCTTATGATATCTACTCACACTAATACCTCCTAACGTAGTCACAATTATCTCAAAATTTGTTCCAAAGTATATCTAATTACAATTTAATTAATATAATCCACTCACACATTCTAGAATTCTCTAGCAACTTAGGGAATTACATAAAATTGACAATCAAACTCCTTTAGGGAACCAATTCCCTAGGAAAATGAAGAATCCCTAGGTCTCTACCAAATGTACAAGGTTTTCGAAGTAGGATGCTCCTTCATGAGACTCCCCGTGAACAAAATTGTTCATTATATCCTTATCATGAATCTTCAATTGTTGAAGTCCTCTAGGGTCCAAAAATTTATGTTGAACTTCTCCACTTACTTCATTATTGTCTTGCTTCTTTGTTGTTTTTTATTGCAACTCTCATGGCTTACACATCTTATGATGCAATGCCCCACTAGCTTTTCTTTGGCCATCTTCCCTTGTCACTTGTTTTTTGTTGCCTCCTTACTTCCCACTTTCTTTGCTAATGTAGATATTCCTTTCCTCTTCATGTATTCTTTGAGAAATCTTCACTATCAACATCCTTATTAATTCAATATCAATGTCCATTATGTCCATTGGTTGGTACATCTCTTTGTTGAAAACTTGTTGTTGTTCCCTTGGCTGAATTTTATTATTATTGTCCACTGGCTATTGCTTATTGTCTCCAACTATGGCACTGTTGATTGGCATTTTAATTTTCTCCTTAAAATTAGTTTGAATTGAGCCTTCAAACCCTATATGTATTCATGTTTTTCATCTTTAGTCAACCATTCCTATATAAATCTCATATCATCCTAAAAATTCACAAACTTTGAATGTTAAACTTGAGATCTACTTGCACCTTTAGGAAATATTCTTGAGGCTACTTCCAACGCATGTTCATTTTCCTCTGCTGGTCCTGCAATTTCCAATTTAAATTCAAAATTAAAATTTACTTTTACCTCATTAGATGCAATAAGCACCTCTCCTTCACTACAAGGCACTTCTGAACATGTTTCCTCTCTAGATGTACTTTCTCTTTCTAACTTAGGTTCCATCAACAATATTTCTAGTAGATCTACCTCTTTATCCCACTTTGAAAGCATTGCATCAGAATGATTCTCTTCAACTTCCCTTTGGCTATCTTCATAATCCAAGTCTTATGTGTTCTTTGCAGCAATAAATTCTTCTAACTGTTTATCATCAATCCCATTAGGAAAATGTGTATGTATTCCTCCTTATTGGTTGTCTTCATAATATATTCTTTCCCCACCCCCCATCAAAATGTAATTATGATCCCGTCTTCTTGAAATGTTTTTATACATTTATTTTTCTTCCTTCTTAATGTTGAAAACTTCATATAATTCATCATCTACAATCATATACAAGTTTTCAGTCTTAAAATCATAAGGATCCTCGGCCTCATTTGGATCCTCTGTCAGCATGTCCATATGCTAATATGAACTCTCCAAAGAGATCAAGAGACTTTCTGCAAGTCTCTCATCCTATTCATCCCCCAAGAAATCTATGAGACTCTTAATAGGTCTCCTCTCAACATCATCCTCTCCAAGGATGTCTCCCTTCTATGGTTCACAATAGTGAACTCCTCCTTTTGTCAATGGCCTTAATTTAAACTTAGATCCTCTGATTTTCTCCTTTTCCCTCAAAGCATTTAACCTATGCTTCAATTCCTACAAGCCTTTCCTCAGCTTCTCTTCAAATAATTGCATGAATGGCCATTTGACCTTCTTCTTCATACTCCATCCCCATCTCTTGTTCTCTTTAACCTTGCTTTGTAGCAGTTGTTCCATGTACCTGAGTTGGAACTTTAACTCATCCATTTCTTTGTCAAGCTCCTCTTGACTCATCTTCTTCCTTATTCCATATACTTTGGAATTCTTTTCTCTTTTGTTGTGGATTCCTTTTAAACCTATTCAATGACCATCAGTAGTCGTTGTCTCCATTTACATTGTGAAATTCATCGTGTTCACCTGTGGAATTCATTCAAGCCTCCTCTTTCAACAAGTCTCCATACCTACTTCACATACCGCATCAATCTATACTCCCTGAGCTTGACCCTTTGGTACTTATGGTTCTTTCTCCTAGAATCTCTTGAGAAAACTATGCTCCTCTAGGCTCTACAACTTCTACTTCCCTTTGAGAACACTCACTTGTTCTCTTTAGTCCAATCTATATTAGATCTATAAAGTTTATTTTCCACTAATTCCTTTCTTCAAGATCTCACATGCTCTTCTACTACATTCAAGAACACATTAGTTCTCAGTCTCAGCTTCTCCTAGTTGTCATGGCTGCTACTAATCTCCTTAGTCTACTTCAACCTGCAAAATAAAATCTCAAAACCAGACTTAAATTTGAAAAAAACACACAATGTATCCAAGATCTATTTATGATCTTTATCCCTTTTGATTCACTCTTTGGAATCAACCCAATTATCCTATCATACTTCATAATTCTGAACCTCTCTCTGTGTAATGTCTCTGTCCACCCTTAAATGGGAAAATTAACTTGATCTGATACCAAAATTGATAGGAACCTACCAGGTCACTAAATATTCCCCATAGTTAGTAAACTTCTAATTCTTCTAGTTACTCAATAAACCCACAAAGGGATGCCCAAATATCTATAAGCTCCTACATTAGTAGTTTTCAAAAGAGACTAAAAGTTGTATCAATCACAGAATGGATCAATGATTTAGATAACATTCTTCCCCATTCTCTTCATCTGGCCTTCAATTTATTAACCCTCAGTTGCAACTATGCAAACAATGTGTATACATTCTCCTTTCCTCGTGGCCTTTTCTTCATACAACTAGGCATTGTGACTCGCCACTTACCTCTATGCACCTAAGTTCTATCCTCCAAGTGCTTTCTCTGTATGTTCCCTTCATATAACCTTGGATGAAAACCAAAGGATTAACACACTTTTGTATTAATATGGAGCCTAAGCCCTCAGGGATTTACCTTTTCCCATGTGGTTGAGTGTTGTGACTATGTGCTTATCTTCGGTGGTTTATAACTATCCAAAGGTGGTTCCCATTTCCAACACCGTTGGGATTGTATGGGTGGTTTTAAAGAAAAATCTGTGCAACGCACGGTAACTCCAATAGTTGACATGTGTCCCATCGAAGGTCTCCATTATGAACCAAATGGGGATATCAACTCCATTAACAGTTGCACAGCTTCATTTTGCGCAGTTGACTCCCTTTTATTGATCTCGATCTCGGATCGATGACACTCCATGCAACTCTCAATAGATTGAAATTGATACCTTAAACTTAATCAATTGGTGAGTGGACAACTATCATTGAATATCGCCTTCTGGGTATGATCTGGTGGCTACAATTTAATCATCCATTGAGATGGATGGTCCTCATGCTCTCACTATCCAACTAGGTGTCCATTTAACAACTAAACGAAAACCCAAAATGATCTGAGAGTGACACATGGTCCCACAGATCTACGGTCCACAAACTTTCGCAAACCAAGGTTTCCCTTAACTTCCTCTTACATCCAATTGAAAAACCTCTTCCTATCGTTGATTTCCTCCTTGTATTATGATCTGACGGTCATGTATCTTCCTCATTGAATTGATATGGATCTCATCACTATTTGATCAGACAATCCAGACTTAATATTCCATCGATCGAATGATCCAACAGTTATTGTAGCTTTACAATATGGTTTTGACAATGATTAAGGATCCTTGATCCTTACAAATGATCAATGATCAATGACCACTAATTTCCCAACAATAATGAAGGATTTCTCACACTGGTTCTCAATGGAACTCTTCACTAGTGGAAGGGTTTTCAATCCCGATCTCCTCAATTTGAAAATTTCACGTGAAAACAAAACATATGCACGGATACATATAGAGAGAGAGAGAACCATAGTTTTATCCAAACATAAGAAAAGTTCCACACAATCAATCTCCTATAATTACCCGAAATAGAGTAATTTATTCATTAAACAATGCATGCATAATGTACATATATTTAGATAAGGAAAATGTGTCATCTTTCGTAAACAACTAAATAGGCTTTTCCTACTCTCTCTAGTCTGATTTTCTCGCTAAGTGGCCAACCCATCTCTGGCCTAATTCTCTCTAAAATGGCCAACTCTCTATGGTCTGATTACTCAATAACGGGAAACCTCCCTTGGTTTGATTTTATCTTTCACTGACCAACCCTGAATGCTTTCAAGGATTACACTTTTGTACAAAAGGATATTGAACTGAAATTAGTTCATATCAAAAAAATTCTCTCACAATCCCTAAGGATCTTCTAAGATCCGAAAATCACTCATCAAATCCTACTTTTAGGATTATACAATCCTTATGACATCTACTCACATTGAGACCTCCCAACATACTTACAATTCTCTCTATATATGTTCCAAAGAAGATATGATTACAATTTAATTAATATAATCCACTCACACATTCTAGAATTCTCTAGCAACTTAGGAAATTACATAAAATTTACAATCAAACTCCTTAAGGGAACCAATTCTCTAGGAAAATGAAGAACCCTTAGGTCTCTACGAAATGTACAAGGTTTTGGAAGCAAGATTCTTCTCCATCAATAAATTTTCTATAATAAAAATATATGAAAACCACATTTTATGCTTGTACTATTTAATGTGTTTTTTAATATGATGGCAATAAATGGTTGTTAAATTTTAATATCCAACATTATAAAATGAAGAAAAAAAACATAATTGGCCAATTATAGATACCCATAATAAAATGACACATCCAAAATATAAATGTTGAAACAAAAATTTACATATCACTCTTCATTGCCATCACCCTAATTATCTTCCTCACTTGGAATTATAACATTGTTTTTCTAAAAAGGATGTCTTGATCTCAGATCATGTCTCAATATGAACCACCAATCGCCATCCAACACATCTCGGTAAAAAAAAAATTGGTTGTAGTATCTTGGGAAAACATAAGGCTCCTTAGTTTCAACCCACATTTTTTACAGTTAATACATATTAGCTCACTATTAATATGATCTTCCTTCACATTTATCTGATTGAATGTATCCTACCACTTTCAACTAAAAA
Organism: Picea engelmannii; assembly: GCA_009831015.1. Lineage (NCBI taxonomy): Eukaryota > Viridiplantae > Streptophyta > Pinopsida > Pinales > Pinaceae > Picea > Picea engelmannii. The sequence goes on along the minus strand of ML777686.1, from coordinate 606,839 downwards.
TAACACATTGAAAATATGAGAAGTCCACTTGCATGATGCCTTGTATCTTTGCAATGTAACCTAACTTCCCCTCTATTAAGTTATAATCATAGTGTCTAGAATGATTGTGTGATGTGTCCATCATCATCATCCTCAGTGAGAAAATGATGTCCATATGCCCACATAGATGGGAACAAATGCACCTATAAAAATGCGAACAAAGGATGGTGTCATATTTCTAATAAAAAGAGCATTAATATAAACATAATACATGTTACAATTCAAATGGGTAATATTATAAATTGAACATCGTACTTGGAGAGGTTATTACAGAGTTACTACACTTGATCCATATGATTAGTCCATCTAGCTCTTATCCACATGGGTAATGACTGGACACACCATATTTCTCTATAATCTGGTCAGTCGGCCAACTCTTGGGACAAATTTTTGGGATATCTTCTTTTAAATGATCAATATAAGCCATGCTTCTACCATTCAATCATTTGAATTCTTTCCTATCATGGTCTCATTCTTTATTTTCTCTTCATACAACATGACCCATGATTTTGTTTCCTATGCATTGTAAGGTTTTTTTTCCTCTGCATTGTAAAGAATGAATATATTGATAGCATAAATTTCTAAATTCACTAATGGATACAACATTTCAAAATGAATAGTATAAGATCCAATATATATTATCAACTTTAGTGTAAACAATTTCTATGTACAAATTTGACAAAATATAAGTGACTTACTCTTTCTCATGTTCATTTTTCCATTTGTTTGAGTATATCCCCTTCCCTTTTGTCCTCATTCCATTGGTCATCCAAAACCACTACCCTTGGTGTGTTGTCAATTTGATTGATGTACTCACTGGTATAATAGAAGGACGCGTATACTATGTACCCATCCTCCATAACACCCTTTGGTTTTTCCCTTTGGAAAGCAAACCCCTTCAATTTTTTCATGGATCTCTCTAAGAATAATATCCAATGACATGAGATAACCAAATCTAAGTCAACCTCATAAGGTAGGTGAATTAGACCATGGACTTGCAAGTCCATAAAAGTCATGAGCAGTTCCTTATCAAACATACAAATAATATTAGCTATCTATTGAAGCTATCGTAGAATGTTATCCATATGAATCTCCTTTGATGTGATCGAATGTAAAAATGTAAATAATTTTAATATGGTACATCATGGGTCCTAGGGGAAGTCATGGTTCAAAAAAACATGCATGAGAAAAGGATAATGACACTATGAAATAGACACATACATCATTAATTTCCATAAAAATGTGAGTGCATAGTATTTTTTTACCGACACTATAGAAGAAGAATCATGTATTCAATAAACATTCACTTAGAAGGTTTATATGGTCATGTGATTTCAACCCCGAAAAATTCCCTTCTACAGTGAAGCAATGTCATAGAGTCGACCCATACAAATAATATGACTTCAAGCCCAATATAACATCCTTCACCATAGAAAGATCATATTTCTTCAAAATACATGGGACATCGCCTTCTTTAAAAGACCAAGAGGGACCAACCTCTCCTCTACTTTATTTTCTTCTCCAATATCTCCTTTTAGTATTTAAACAAACAAGATCTCTCCTAATAACCAATGTGTCACTTTTATTTGATGATATGTGCTTCCATAAAAAAAGATGAAACATTTTTTAATATATGCATGGGATGTAGTAAGTGGGTAATATTAATATGATCCCAATATGGAATCTCATAAAATACATATTTTCTTTTCATTCCAATGGGAATTTTCTCAACATAGGTGTCAAAAAATTCAGGATCATCGAATATAGGTTCCCAAACATAATTACTCAATCATCTTTTTCTTATGCCCCAAGGAGATGTCTAAAGGTAGACCAAATGCAAGGTGTTTTTTACAAGTATTTGGTGGTATATGGAAGTTATAGTTTATTAACAACTCATCTCCAGGAGACAAACTATGTATTTCATGCACAACAACAAATATGGATGCCTTCCTTTTCATAACTAACTCTTTGTCATTGGAGTGTTCCTCAAAGGAAAAAATTTCACTAAATAAGGAGGAACTAAAGTTATTTATGAACCCTGCAATGTTCCCATGAGTTCATGGATGACCATCGATATATAACATGTTTTACTGGATAGAGTTTCCATAAGAATAATTGTTCATGCACATACTATACATGAAAATGTTATGTTTGCATTTAACAATATTCAGGTAATTAGACTGACTATAAAGAGGGCCACAAAATGGCAGAAGTGCTACTGATTTTTTTGGAGGAACAGATACATGTGAAAGGATGAACAACCTAAGATTTGCAACATCTACTTTAGACTTGTAAATAATATAACTATTGCCACAAAAAGATAATATGGTTCCAACATTGGACACTGACATGGAAGATGGCTAAGCACCATAAAAAGCGCGTGTGTAACATGTTTGGTATTTACTTTGTATATGGATAGGAAGAGGTAATTCATTTGTACCTTCCAAAAATTGAACCGTCTTTGGTGTGTACTTGGAGATTTTTTTCTCTCAGCTCATAAAACGTTTTGGATCTTCTAGTAGAGATGTTTTGGGTAGTATTGGTATCATACTTTGGATCATTTGAACTCTCCATTGACTCAAAAAAAGGAGATGGGTTGGTCAATTTAGGATGAAACTTCGTTGATCTAGCTTCCATATTTTCAAAAAAGGAGGATATGGAAGTGTTTATACATGTCTTTTCTATATCACATATTGGATTATTGATTGTAGTGGGAGGTATTAGGCCATCAACTTTTAGTAGTTGATCATTAATATAATGGGACAATGTGACACGTCGAGGGTTATCTTTCAACCCTTTACATTTTTAACAACCACATATTACTAGAGTGTCCTGAAAATATCCAATTCATGGTGTAATATTGTTGACCCACGCTGGTTGTTGGAAGCTGGAATGTTACAATTGGCAGGGTAAATTAAATGTCCATTTTTATCAAACATTTTCTTGCGGTATCTTTCTCCTAATAATATATTGTGACATTTTTAGACTGGTGGAATATCTTGCGCATATGAAATCAATCATGAATAATGATCCTATAAAATTCAATGAACAATTATTTAAATGCACATGCATACATAACATAATTTCAATGAGATAAATAAATTATAAATAAAATCTAGTCTTACTTCAAATGGTAGGGGAAAACTTGAAGAACTTAAAACGATATGGAATGAGATGGAATATGAAGAATTGGCCACTTGATATTATAAACTTATTTTTCCTTCATTTAAGCCAAAACCAACATCAATATGTGAATAAATTCTTAAAAGAAAGTTTGGGAAGCATAGAACAATATAACATCAAACAAAATTTTGAATCACCTTTAAAAGTTAATGATGTGCCTAATTGTATTCTAATGCCTCGATGATTCAACATATACAAAATGCATCAATGCACTAAATTACTAAGGGAATGAAAGAGTGACCTCCATTATCATCTTTGCAAATAAAACCTCCACAAATTTTAAGTGTGGACGTTTTCATTTGTTGGTTGTGGAGCCTAATTATCTTCCTGATTCATAGGTTTTTTTTAGTCGTGCTTGGACCCCATTCCCTAATGGGGGGTTTGGGGGATCTTGGCCACCCACAACTATCACCAGGGGGGTCCAGGGGAGGTGGAGGTAATTTTTGTAGCCCACTATAATATGCCAGATATAAAATGTATGCAAATCATAAATAAAATGCTAGAAATGGCAGAATAACAACAATATAACTATAACATTCACCACAATAGCACTGAACTGATATGTGAATAATAACAAAAATAACACTTTGAATATGAAATCAATGTTCATGGGCCTCTTCAAGGGCGTAACCTCCAGTTGAGAAAAGATATACTACAATAATATCCAAGCTACGGTCTGCATACCCTCAACTCCTATTTATATTAAAAAGAAGCATCTAGAGGAAGATCCTTCTATAAGCGGAAGCTTCTATTAGGTCTTCTTACATCTGCCTTATTCTATTTTATTGAAAGTCTTTATTAATATTGAACTTTATTAGATCCGAATATATTGTTCTACCTATGTGCGGGTTAGGACCCTAACATGTCCACCCCCTTAAAAACAGCCTTGTCCTGAAGGCTTGAGATGAGAAAATTGTTGCAGAATGGTAATTGGTTCCCAAGAGGCATCTGGAGTTGTATCTTTCCACTGGACTAGCACTTCCTTGATGTTTCTCTGATGTAGGAGACACTCACACTGGTCCAAAACTGCTTCTGGCTATAGCCAAATGGATCCTTCTTCAGCTAACTCTGGAAGGCTGGTTTGAATTTGGCACTTAGCTCCAATCACCTTCTTTAAGCATGAAACATGAAAAATAGAATGTAGCTTTGAATGGTTGGGAAAATCTAACTGATAGAATACTTGTCCCACATGCTTGAGAATGGTATAAGGACCATAAAATTTGGGCGCTAGCTTTTGACAATGTTCGGCCTTGAGGGAAGTTTGCTTGTAAGGTTGCAGTCGAAGAAACACCTGATCCCCTTCTGCAAATTGACATTCATAGTGACCTTGATATGCTTGTTTCTTCATGTGATTCTATGCCATGACCAAATTCTCTTTGAGGGTACGAAGAATATCCTCTCGAGATATAAGTGTTAGGTCAACCGCCTGGACCTTCGAGGCACCCGGTAAGTATGAAAGCACTGAAGGTGGCTTCTGTCCATATATTGCTTCAAAAGGAGTCATGCATGTAGCTAGGGGTAACCATTGAGCCCACTGATTTTTTTTTTCCGAGGAAAAACAACTCAAATATGTTTCCAAACACTTGTTAACAACTTCCATTTGGCCATCAGTCTAGGGATAATAAGTTGTGTTGAGATGAAATTCGGTGCCTTGTATCTTGAAAAATTATTGGCAAAAATTGCTTGTGAAAGTTGAGTCGTGATAAAAAACAATAGAGTGCAGCATGCCATGAATATTGAAGACCTGATCCATGAAATTTTGAGCCACCGTGGATGTTGTAAACAGGTGTTGAAGGGTGTAGAAATGAGCATACTTGGAAAGGCGATCAACAACCACCATGATGACTAATTTATTTCTCGATTTGGGTAAGCCAGTAATAAAATCCATAGACATATCCTTCCAAATAGAAGGTGGAATCGGGAGCGGTTGTAGTGTGCCTAGAGATTTGACTGTTTCTCCCTTGTTGTGTTGACACACATCACATTTAGTGACAAAATTACGAATGTCTTGTTTCGTACCATCCTAGAAAAATGAACGTTTGACCCTGTCATAGGTTTTGGTGAACTCGAAGTGCCCTGTTGTGGGTGTAGCATGAAGCTCAGAAAGTAACATGGATTTAATATTTGATTGTTTACTTAAATACAAATGGCCTTTGTATAGAAGTTCATCATGGAGCCAAGAGTACCCTGGGGAAGCTGGAGCATTAGACTGCAATTGTTGGATTAGCTGCGAACTTTTGGGATCTTGTAGCCATTCCTGGCGAACGGCTTGGAGCCAATCTGGTATAATGAATGAAAGGGAAAAAAGGGATCCTTCATATTCATATTTTTGGGAAAGTGCATCCGCAACCACATTGTCTTTTCCTTTCTTGTAAATGATCTCATAATCATATCCAAAGAGCTTAGTCACCCATTTTTGTTGTTTTGGGGAGGAAATGCGTTGTTCCAGAAAATACTTGAGGCTTTGATGGTCTGTCTTAATTTGGAAACGTTGCCCCAATAGATAAGGGTGCCACGGATCAACAACATGAAAAATAGCCAACATTTCCTTTTCATATATGGATTTGCCCATATTTCTTTCAGATAGTTTCTTACTGGTAAAGGCCAAAGGTTGACCCTCTTGCATAAGGACAACACCAATTCCTTTCCTTGAGGCATCACATTCCAACACAAAGGTCTTTGTGAAGTCAGGAAGGGCGAGGACTGGAGTGGTGCGCATGGCCATATTCAAGGTTTGAAAATCTTGGGCAGAGGCTGGAGTCCAAGTGAAAGAGTTCTTTTTGAGGAGAGTAGTGAGAGGTGCTGCAATCTTCCCATAATTCTTAACAAACTTGTGATAATACCTTGTTAATCCCAGAAATCCATGCAAGCCCTTAAGAGTCTTTGGGTGAGGCCAGTCTTGCATAGCTTCAATATTTTTACGATCCACCGTGATGCCATCCTTGCCAACCAGATGACCCAAGTATTCTACTTCTGAGGCGCCAAAAGCACATTTAGACTATTTTAGGAAAAGTTGGTGCGGAGAGAGTAGATGGAGAACTCGATCGACATGAGAAATATGGTTTGTCCAGGTTATTCTATAGATGAGGATATCATCAAAGAAAACTAAGACAAAATGGCGGAGAAAAGGATGAAATACATGATTCATGAGGCTTTGGAAGGTGGAGGGGGCATTACACAAGACAAAGGGCATGACTAAAACCTCATAGTTTCCCTCATGAGTTCTAAAGGCAGTCTTGGGAATGTCTACCTCTTTCATACGTATCTAGTGGTATCCCGAACAAAGATCCAGTTTAGTGAAGAATTGGGCACCACTCAATTCATCCAAGAGGTCATCAATGACAGGAATGGGAAATTTTTATTTGATGGTAAGTTTGTTGATGACATGGAAGTCAGGACACATTTTCCAAGAACCTTCTTTCTTGAGGAATATGACCATAGGAGAAGAGTAGGGGCTCATACTAGGGTGGATAATGCCTGCATTAAGTAGTACCTGGACCATTTTCTCAATTTCATTTTTTTGGGAAAAGGGGTGACGATACAAGTGGATATTGGGAGGAAGGCTTCCGGGTATAAGGAGAATGGAATGATCATGAACACCATGGGAAGGAGGGGGTCCTTGGGGAGTGGAAAAGACCAATCGATATCTAGAAAGGATGGCTTGGAAGTCTTGCAGGACCGAGGGTGTCTCTATTGCTTGTATGGCATGGAGTTGGGTGATAACACGATAATGACCTTTTTTTAGTAGCTTTTCCATGCGATGGGAACTAATGATCTCAGGTGAACCGACAGTTATGCCTTGGAACTTATATTGGTGGCCCTCCTGGTTCAATTGCATGGTTAAATCTTTAAAATCCATGAGAATGGGACCCAAAGTCTATAGCCAATCTGAACCCAACACAATGTCACAACCTCCCATGTCGATAGCAAACATATGGGATTTCATGTGGTGGTCACCAATTTGGAGACAGACATTTTCACAACGCCCTCCACATTTCATGGAACCACCATTGGCAATCATGATTTGGAAATTATTGATGGCATGGATGTAGCAATGAGTTTCTTGGGCAATGCAGCGATGAATAAAATTATGGGTGTTGCCACTGTCAACCAGAATGATGACCTTTTGATGCTTGATGTAACCGATTAGCTTGAGGGTTTGGGGAATGAAGAAGCCAGTGAGAGCATTAAGGGAAATGATTGGTTCTACTTCGGGAGGGTCTGAGGGAGGGGTTTTTCCAGTGGATTCAGGTGACTCAGACACAAGGGGAGTTTCTACATCCTCTTCCGAAATATCCTCGGAGATGGCCATAAAAATATTTTGTTCTTTAAACTTGTGGCCTGGGAAATATTTGTCATTACAGTTATAACAAAGACCTTTGAGATGGTGTTCAACCATTTCATCCATAGTTAATTTTTGGATTTTGAGTGTAGCAGAGGGAGTAGTGGGATTTACTGGTTTAGGGCGAGGTATAAAGGAGGGTTTTCAGTTTTGGGAAGATACAACCTGTTGTGCTTCTTTAGCTCTTTTAGTATCCTCCACCAAACTCTGAGGTCAAGCCATGAGGACATGGGCCCGAATCTCATCCTTGAGGCTATTGATAAAACACTCTCAGAAAAAGGCATCAGGCATGCCCTCTGTTCTAAAATCCAGGCGCTCAAAGGAAGCTATAAAGTCTTCCACCATTCCTAATTGTTTCAACTTTGTCAAACGGCCTAAATGGTTGGTGTCAATGTCAAAGCGTTCATAAAGATCCAGCACAAAGTGTGTCCAAGCAATATACCCTTGACGAGAAGTTTTTCTCCATTGCCACCATTGCCAACGTTCTTGATCTAGATGGAAAACACCATACCAGAGTTTGGCCAAGTCATATGTAATGTTGTATAAAGAGAAATAATGTTCTATTTGGGTTACCCAACCAGTGGAGTCTGAGCCATCAAATTTGGTCACATCCACCCGTGGAAGGCATAGGTCATGTTGAAAGTGATGGTTTTGAAAGTTATGGGAATGAGAGAAATGGTCACCTTCAGTCTGTGGAGGTTAGGAAGAGGGGGGTTTATCTGTAGGGATGTGCAGTTTGGTGTAGAGTGCCAAAAAAACTGAATCAAGCTGGGTGGTGAGGTCTTGTTTGATTTCTTCCATTGAGAACTGAATGGTTGTATTGATGCTGGAAACATTGGCACTGAGTTGTTTCACTTCTTGTTGGGTCTCGATGAGACCAGATTGCAAGGTGTTGAAGAGAGCTTCCAAGTCTTGGCTATGGGTATGGGCCATGAGGATGGGGGAACTGAAAAGGAGCGGGTGGGGTAAAATTTTTTGCGGAAAAATGATATGGATGAATGTGATAAGGGTGAAGAGATGACTCCAATGGAATAAGTCTCAAATAATGGTAAAAAAATTTCCAGACTTTTTTATTTTTTTTAACACCTGCAGAGTTATACTCCGGCCTAAAGAATACTGCAGAGAGGAAATTCCCAAATGCTTGACCAGAAAGAAATGTGTATTTACTTGGCAACCCGAACATAGTTGCACGGAAATAGATCTTGTCTCTTTTAATTTGTTTATGTTTCTATCCCTAAGGGTTAGGTATTTAAGAGTTCTACAGACAAGGGTTTGCCCTGTGGTATAACTCTCTGATATAAGTGTGGGGTCCAACAATAGTACTCGGCCCAATATCTCAGGGCACTAACTAAGGAGGATAGACCATACCCTTAGTCGTACTACTCGACTACCCAGGTACTAGAGAGTGTATTCCTGAGTGATGTTCTCGGTGACACTATAGCAGTCAGGCAGCAGATCAGTTTATTTAAAGAGGGCTTCAAGTAATCTAGGTCGATCTATACATGGGTGTTGTCTGATGTGCTACCACTCAAAGGGGTACCAACAGATGTGTGCTTAATTACCACTTGTATTTCATGTGTGTATGAATCCCTCAACTGCGGGTTTATGCGTGTAATGACATATATTTGTGGCTTAAAGACGTCGAAATACGTCTCTACCCTGAAAAAAAAATTAACCCACACTTTCTGTCGAGGAAAGTTCTCTAGTACCACTTGTAATATGCCAGATATAAAATGTATGCAAAATAGAAATAAAATGCTAGAAATGGAAGAATAACAACAATATAACTAGAACATTCACCACAATAGCACTGAAATTATATGAGAATAATAATAGAAATATCACTTTGAATCTGAAAGCAATGTTCACGGGCCTCTTCGAGGGGGCAACCTCCAGTTGAGCAGAGCTCTATTACAATAATATCCAAGCTAGGGTTCTCATACCCTCAACTCTTATTTATACTAAAAAGAAGCATCTGGAGGAAGATTCTTCTAGAAGTGGAAGCTTCTATTAGGTCTTCTTAAATATGCCTTATTCTATTTTATTGAAAGACCTTATTAATATTGACCTGTATTAAATCTGAATATATTATTCTACCTATGTGCGGGTTAGGACCCTAACACCCCCACTTGTGGGGGATTCGGGGGCAGCACCCCCGAAGCAAAATTTTGGGAATAATTTCCTTGTAAAATATTGTAATTTCATAGTCAATATGGACCATTCATTATAAGGTCGCATATCTAATAGTAGACGTTATGCTAGGCTTTTTTTCCCTAGAAGGAAACCCTCGTTTATGAGGGAATTGTATTACGGATATACATTATTGTGAATATTGTATTCTAAGAGAGGAGATTGTGAGAAAAATAAGAGGAAGTTACAACGGGTGTGATGTAGGTTGTATCCCTTCATTTTGTTAATACAAAGGAAGGACCTGACAATTTCTCTGGTGGATATAGCCCACACTAGTTGAACCACATATATCTATATCTCTATTGTATTGTATATCTTCTATGTTTTATTTCCACATTTTTCTTATTTTATTTCTCCACGATCCTGGTTTTCTAACAACTGGTATTATAGAGAAAGGTAACTCGCAGGAAAAGAGGGTTCTTGGTTCGAGTGAGAGAAATGGCGGAATATAGAAATTTTAGGGTCGAGAAATTTAACAGCCAAAAATACCAGTTATGGAAGATGAAAATGGAAGATTATTTATATCAGGAGCATCTATTCCTACCATTTGGAGGAATAACAAAGAAGACGATGTCCATGAAGGATGAATAATGGGAGTTTCTTGACAGAAAGGCACTAAGAATGATACAACTGAGCCTCGAAGCATCAATATCTTTCAATATTTAAAAAGAAAAGACAACAAAGGAATCGATGGATACATTGGCTAAACTATATGAAAAACCCTTGGCATCCAATAAGGTATTTCTAATGAAGAAATTATTTAATATGAAGATGTCAGAAGGTGGGCCTATTGTAGATCATTTAAATGAATTTAAAATGGTTACTAATTAGCTAAGTTCTGTAAAATTGGACTTTGACGATGAGGTCGGGGCTCTTCTAATCATGTGCTTATTGCTAGAAATCCGGAATGGCTTGTTCATGGTTGTAAGTAACTATGTCTTTGGTTCAAACACTCTAAAATTTGATGTTGTTTTTGGTGTTATCCTTAGCGAGGAAATGCAGCAAAAAATCACGAGTGAGACATCAGGTAATGCGTTGACTGTGGATAACAGGGGAAGACAAAAGGATAGAGGAAAGGGCTTAGGGAACTATTTCAATTCTAGGAAGGGCATATCCAAATCCAGACTAGGAAATATAGAGTGTTGGAATTGTGGGAAGAAAGGGAATCTGAAGAAATACTACAGAGCTCCAAAGAAACAAAGAGATGGACAATAGGAGAAAAATCAGGAAGAAAATGTAACAGGTGATGTGTTACAAGATGCTTTGATTCTTTTTGTAGATAAAATTTATGAGTCTTGGGTAGTAGATTCAGGGGCTTCATTTCATGATACAACCCATAGGAAACATTTTAAATATTATGTTCAATGTGATTTTGGACATATTCATTTGGATGATGATGCACCATGCAAAATTGTTGGAATGGGTAAGGTAGAAATAAAGCAAAGGAATGGAAACCAATGGTTGTTGAAATAGGTGAAACATGTTCCAGATTTAAGGAAAAATATAATTTCAATAGGGAAGTTGGAAAGTGAATGTTTTATATCTATATTTACAAATAAGGTGTGGAAGTTCACCAAAGGATCATTGGTGATAGAAAAAGGTGAGAAGGTAGGTACATTGTATTTATGTACTAGTAATATTGACTCTTCTATCTCTTTCGCTTCTACAGGAGTGGATACAACACTGTGGAATCATATGATTGGACACATGAGTGATAATATGATGGAGATACTTCACAAAATAAATTTGTTTCTAGATATTAAACAAATTGATTTGGATTTCTGTGAGCATTGTGTTTATGGAAAACATAAGAGAGTCAGATTTATCAGAGTTAGAAAAGAAAAGAAGAGTGAAAGGTTAGATTTTGTGCATACATATCTATCTGGACCAACTCAGGTATCATCTCTTGATGGCTCCCATTATTATGTTACTTTTATTGATGATGCAACTAGAAAAACTTGGGTTTATTACATTCGACAAAAATATGATGCTTTTGACACTTTTAAGAAATGGAAAGATTTGGTTGAGAATGAGACAAGAAAAAGGTTGAAGTGTCTCATATCAGACAATGGAGGTGAATATTATAGAAAGGAGTTCGATGATTACTATTCATACCATGGGATTTGTAGAGAGAAAATAGTTCCAGGAACACCACAAGGAAATGGTGTGTCATAAAGGATGAACAAGACAATCATGGAGCATGCAAGGAGTATGATATTGCATGTTGGGTTTCCCTTACAGTTATAGGAAGATGTTGTTTATACTGTTGTTTACTTAATAAAAAAAATACCTTTAAGATCTTTGGATGGTGTAATTCTAGAAGAGGCATGGATAGGAAAAAAGGTAAACTACTACTTTTTGAAGACTTTCGATAGTGAATTATTTTTCCATATAGATAAAGAAAATAGAACAAACCTTGAGGTAAAATCCAAGAAGTGTACCTATATTGGATATAGTGTCAATGGTTTTGGTTATCGCTTATGGGATTATGAAAATCACAAAATCATTAGAAGTAGATATGTCATATTCAATGAAAAGGTCATGTACAAATATCAGTTGTAGGAAAATAAATAGAAAAAAGTAAAACTAGAATACGCAGTGCTTGATGAGGTCACTGAAAAAGAAATTCCAAAGGTACCAAAAAATTAAAATTTACAACAACAGGAGAAACATGTACCTCGAACTCATGCAAGTGTTGTTATAATATCTACCAGGTTAAGTAGACCCCCTGAACGATACTCTCCTACTCTCCTTCATTGTATTATTTATTGTTAACTGATTCTGGTGAAACAGAAAGTTATGAAGAGGCAATGCACGTAGAAAATAAAAAGAAGTAGGATCAAGGCATGAAAGAGGAAATGGAATCCTTGGTAAATAAAAAGACTTGGGAATTGGTTCAGTTTCCTACAGGAAAAAGAGCATTGTAGAATAAATGGGTTTATAGGTTGAAGGAAGAAGATGGAAGAAAAAAGAGGTACAATGATAGACTTGTTGTAAAGGAGTTTGCACAAAATAAAGGTATATATTTTGATGAAATATTTTCTCCCGATGTTAATCTAACTTCAATTAGGACTATTTTAATTCTTTTGGTAGTAAAATATTTGCATCTTGAACAATTATATGTAAAAAGAGATTTTCTCCATGGGCATTTCGAGGAACAAATTTATATGCAACAACCACATGGGTATGAGCTCAAAGGAAAGGAAAAATTGGTATGCATATTGAAAAGATATTTTATGGACTAAGACAAGCTCCAAGACAGTGGTATTTGATGTTTAACAAGTTTATGACAGAACAAGGTTATAGTAGATGTCATTATGATCACTGTGTTTATTTTAAAAGGATGTTGCAGGGTCTAATATGCAGGAAATAAATGTGCTCAAGAATAAATTAGCTAATTCATTTGCGATGAAGCATTTGGGTGCTTCAAAGAAAATCCTTTGTATGAGAGTAAAAAGAGACATGAAAAATTGTAAACTAACATTGTCTCAGGGTGAGTACATAGAGAAGGTGTTGGAGAGTTTTATAATGCAGAATGAAAAACCGGTTAGTACACCTTTGGCTATCCATTTCAAATTAACCAAGGAAATTTGTCCCAAATGAGGAGAAATAGTACATGTCCAGGGTCTTTTATTCATTAGTAGTTTGCATCTTAATGTATGCCATGGTATGCATAAGACCAAATATTGCACATGCAGTGGGAGTTGTGAGAAGGTATATGAAAAATCGAAGTAAAGAACATTGGGAGGAAGTAAAGTGGATTCTCAAGTATTTGAGAGGTACTTCTACTCATGACTTATGTTTTGGAGGTTCATACATTGTTTTACGGGGATATTTTGATTCATATATGGAAGGTCATAAAGATAGCAGGAGGAGCACCAAAGGGTATGTTTTTACTGTAGGTGGAACAACAATAAGTTGTATTTCAAAACTACAAAAGGTTTTTTCACTTTCAACAATGAAAGTAGAGTATGTTGTTGCTACATAGGCTAGTAAAGAGATGATTTGGTTACAAAGATTTATGGAGTAATTGGGAAAGAAGCAGGAGAAAAACATGATGTATTGTGATAGTGAGAATTTCATTCATCTTGCAAAGAACTCACCCTTCCATTCTAAGACTATGCAACCAAGGTTCCATTTCATACGATCCATCTTGGAAGATGGACAATTGAAGTTGGAAAAAATACATACTATCCAGAATCCTATGGACATGTTAGAAAAGGGATTAACCAGGGAGAACCTAAGTGTCTACTTAGTTTCAGATCATCTTCAAGCATGCAGGTGAATATAACAAATTTTCCAGGTACCAAGGTGGATCATAATCAAACTGGTACAATGGTAGTGGAGTTGTTGTGATAAGTCTCCAAGTGGGATATTGTTGGTTGTGGAGCCTGATTATATTCCTGATTCGGAGATTTGTTTCATCCATGATTGGACCCCATTCCCTAATGGGGAGGGGCGGGGTGGTGTCAGGGGGATTCCCCCCCCCTGGTGAGGGATTCTAGGGAAGCACCCTCGATGAAAAATTTTGGGGAAAATTTCCTTATAAAATATTGTAATTTTGTAGTCAATCTAGACCATTCATTACAAGGTCACATATATGATGTTAGAAGTTATGATAGAGTTTTTTTACCTATAAGGAAACCCTATTTTATGAGGGAATTGTATTGTGGCTATGTATTATTGTGAATATTGTATTATGAGAGAGGAGACTATGAGAGAAAGAAGAGGAAGTTACAACGAGTGTGTTGTAGGTTGTATCCCTTCATTTTGTTGGATAATAAAAAGCAAGGACCTAGAAATTTTTCTGGTGGACGTATCCCACACTGGGTGAACCACGTATATATGTGTCTCTATTGTATTTTGTATCTTCCGTGTTTTATTTCTGCATTTTGCTTATTTTATTTCTCTACAATCTTGTTTTTCTAACAAAAAATTTATTTTCTGAAATCAATTCTTTGTCAGTATGTTTTATGTAAAAACCACACTGATGCGCTATAAACTATATACCCACCGAAAAAGTAAGTTACAAGAAAAAATAGTGCATGCATTTATCATCAATGCACTGAAATACACAATGAAAAAATGAGGAGGAATTTCATTTTTTTCTTAATGTATGTGTTTATAAATAAAAACCCTAACCATCGTTTCATTCTTTTGCTAAAATTTAGAGAGAAGATTTGTGCAAGAGAGATTTACTAGCGAAGGATTTGGAGTGTGTATATTTTTTTGAATAGACAAATTTCTAAGGGGTCATTATAGGACACATACAAATATATAGAGGAGAAATTTTAGGTATGTGATTTCATTCTGTTAATCATCGTAATCTTTCTTATTTAATTCAAGAAATTTTTAGTGTATTCTCAAAAAAATAAAAGGGTTTCATAGTTACCTTTTGTATTGGAAGCCCTAGCTTCCTTTTTGTTTCTCTTGGTGTTCCTCTCTATATTTCACAAAAAGAATATGTTTTAAAGAAATAGACTTGTATATGGTTTCTTTACTTATATATGGGGAGTTTGGTATCCATTGCAATGGGACCACTCATTGCATTGGATCCCAAACCCCATCGTTGTCAGTTTTATTTTAAAAAAACACTTTTGTGGTTAGCAATGCACACTGTATACAAATAACACACTGGTGCACACGTTCATGTCAACAACACCGGTGAGTTTAAAATTTTACATTCAATATTGGAATCCCTAGTTTCCTTGTTGTTTGTGTTGGTTTCCATCTCTATATTTCACAATGAGATATTTTTTAAGCAATATATTTTTATAGGGCTTGTTTACTTATATATGTGGTGTTTGGTATACATTGTAATGGGACCACTCATTGTATTGGATCCCACACCCTATCACTATCAATTTTATTTTTAAAAAAATCTTTCGGGGTTAATGGTGCACACTATATAGGAATAACACAACGATGCACATGTTCTTATCAACAACACTGATGAATTTAAAATGAAAATAACAATTTTTTAATACAAAAAATGTTTTTTTTTTAAATTTGTTCAGAGGTTCAATGATGCACAATAAGAATTAATTAGGCACTGGTGCTTCGATTAATTTATAGAGTACCACATGAATAAAACATTTTGTAAACAAAACATTTTTTTATTTCATAAGAGAATGGTTATCATATATTGGTTCATATAACTATTATTAATGCATTGATGTGTATACATATGATTAACACACCAATGCATAGTATTTTATTATATGCATTGAAATCTTATTTTGTAACAAATATTTCATAATTTTTATATCTGATGATTCATGTCTTTTTTTATAGAAATGCACAATAGAAGTTCAAGGAAACCAACTTATTTTAGTGAGAATGTTGGTATCTCATCCCAACAAGAGAACAAGGCGAGTTCTTTAAGTTTTATTAAAAAATTAATATATTTAAATTATCTGTAGGTTTCGATTAATGATGTGTGTTGGTTAAGGCATGTCACGCAGAGAAAAATCCTGAAGAAACTTGACAAGATTGTTCACAATATGAGTGAAAAAGACAGTAAAATATCTATGGAAATGTTGAAAAGAGATAAAATTATTAGGTCGATCAAAAGGTAACCAATGTGAAGTTTTTCTATGACTTTTTACTAAAATTGAATTTCTTAACTTTAATTGCTAACATGTTTTCAACACTTGATTTCACATTTTTTAATGTTGTGCAGGGACCAATAGCGACAGAACAAATTGTCATCCTAAGAAGATAAAAATTATGAAGGATGTAAATGGTGATGAATTGGTCCTTAGTTCATCTGGAGTGGTGCTAGAAGTTAATGGAAGGGGGAAATCGTTTTACAAAACTTTGAGGGATATAGTGGAAAGAATGTATAGACATACTTTTCACTTATAATACACAAATAAATATAATGAATCCAAGAATAAGGTTACAAATAAATTGTAGGAAGCATTTCCAGAGAAATGGTCAATGGGACCCATTAGACTTTCAATACAAAAAAATTACAAAAACAAAAAAAATCATTTAAAAAGTATTATTACTAAACATGTTTTTCTATAATATGTTCCAAAATTTGCCAAATTACTTTTTTTTCTATATTTATTTTCATGTCATTTTAAAAAAACTAAAATATTGTGATTTTGTTTTCAGGAAGATGATGAAAAATCCAAGAAACAAACTAGGGGAAAATTGACACATGCCGATAGGGATGTCCAAAAAATGTAGAAGGAGATGGTAAAAGAAATGAACATAATTGCATCATAGGAGGAGTCAACCAAACAACAACGTGCATCAAAGGTATGTAATCATTCATTTTTTATTTTGTACATCGAATTTAATTATCATATAACATACTAATTTTCAATTGTTTTGTTGCAGAAAAAAATTGGAACCCATTCAACACATAAGACAAGATGACGAGGAATAAAAGGGTTGATTGAAAATTTTGTGAGTACTTATGTTTTTGTCCTTACTTAAGATTTCATATTTTTTGTGATATTTATATTTAAACAAGGTTGCGTGGCAGTTGAGTCCTTGCCAAGGAGGTTAGAAAGAAAAATTTGAAAAATGGGGTCGAAGTGTAAATGAAACGAAGTGTTTGGTGAAAAATGTATATGAGGGAAATTTTGTGTGAAAGGTGCATATTTTGGAATATGGGGAAAAAGTAAATGACGGTTGGTAGGTTGAGCACCATCAAATTTTGGAAAGTATATAGAAAACATTTATTTTTTTAAGGTATATAAGAAAGTAAAAAAATTGTTGATAGCGCAAGATTAAATTTGGAAATTTAAATGCATTTTCAATGTGGACTGGTCAAAGATAAAAATACATGATGACATTAAAAACATATGATGACATAAAATTAATAGAAGATAAGAAATATAAAAAATTTAATGTATTTGTGAACATTTTCCATACGGATTTCTGAAGGATAAGAATAAAAGTTCAAATATTAAAAAATAAATGCATTTGTTATACATAGTGCTGAAAGATAAGAGTAGAGTCTTTAGGATATAAAAATTTAGATGCATTTTTATTTGAAATCTGTGAGAAAATAGAAGTTGGCTACATACCACTATAAATTTTGAAATATACAAAAAAACAAAGTGTGCTACATATAAACCAGAATTTCAATGTGTTTGTCATGTAGACTGGGATTGGGGCTCCTGCGAACCATTAGAGAAATATTTACAAGAAACAAGATTGTGGAAAGAAGATAGAGTGCAATAACTGCAAAAGAGAATAAATGGAAAGGTATAAGTGTTTTCCTATACATGTTTATTTAAGAAAGAAGAATAACTGGGTTGAGAAACAAAGAAAGATGGGATGCGTAAACTTACAGTGAGGGTACATATGAGCGCTTTGGCTATTTTCTTGCAGCTTCCCTTTCATTGATGTTGGTGGTGACTGTGGTTGCAAGGATGTTCTCCACGACTGTTGGAATGCTGACAACTGCTTGTTGTCTTTCGTTGGCGGCCTATTTCAATTGTCTTTCGACCCATTCTTCAATGTACTCTCTCATTGGGGAGACATTGATCTCATTCCGGATCTTGATGTTGAAAAGATCGTTTTCTAATTCCTGGAAGTCGATAGAAAGATTAGAGAGAACTTGATGAATTTCCTCATTTTGTACTGCATATTTGACTAGCCAGTCATGGACGTGAGATTGATCAAATTGAAGGATGCTGTAAAACTTTTACAGAGAGAAGATCTTCAACATAGCAACCAATTTATCAAACTCTTCTCTAGTTAAGGGAAAGGAGTTTGCAATTAAGAGGGGGTCTTGGAAGTCGTTTGTTTTCCCGGCTAAGTCTATATTTGACAGCTTTGTGAATAATTTATCTTTCTTCGATATGACTTGTTCACATAACTGAATAATGAGATGCAGGTTGTTTACTTTTTCTTTCCAACATGCATTCAATTGTCCAATTCGGTTTTTGGATGGAAGATCTTCTTCTCTTCTTTTTGTTTCTGTCATATTGTTGACAATCTTTCCAAAAGGGATGATCGTTTTTAAGAATAAATTTTCTTCATCTTTTAATTTAGCTTGCAAAAGATCAAGCAAGTTATGTTCCCTGGTTCCAAGGGAAGTGATGGTTTGTGATCTTTTCCAGGCATCGGTAACCAGTTCCATTATTTTTGTGATATTGTTTTCCACATATACTTTACAAGATGTGAGAAGGGCGGAGGGTGATTTTTCATTTGGTGCAGGGGTGTCAAGCATGGCTATTTCCAAAGGATCGACAAGAAATGCCATAGGAAAGAAAGCGTCTTCCAATTCCTTGACTCGGTCCTTCAGTCTGGCATTGTGGGTCTCCATGCATTCAATGGAGTCATGAAGTTCTTCTTTGGTCGCAGTGTGAAGTTGACAAATTTGGGACGGCCGCATGTTGGCAACGTCAACCTCTAAACAAGATTTTCCTTTGATAATTTTAACATTTTTTTTCTGAAATATCAATTTTTTGTTCTGGCTATCAAAAACAGTGCTCTGGAACATGAAGGATCCATCTTCGTCAAAATTTTGGGCAATATATATGTTCATTGGATGGCTATGGTAGATGGCGTCCTTAGGTTGATCAAAGAAGGGGAACATGGAATCCAGATCAGTGTCAATTTCTATGTTCTCACTCTGAATTTTTGGGTCTTCTTCTTTCCCGACATTTTTTTTTCTCTTCTTCTCCACTGGAAGCTTGTGAGAAATATCAATTTTAGAGTGAGTAGGGTCGTTATCTCCTTCTTCGTTTGAAGAATTCTGGGTTTCTTTGTTGCTGTGATGGGCCATTCGAACGATGCTCTAGGATGTCGTACTTTTTGGAGTGGTATTTGCGGATTGAATACTCTTGTCACTAGGGTATTTCCCCTATTGTGTACAATTTGGTGTAGCTTTGCAGTGTCTCTATGTTATCAACATCAGAGGCAGGCAGTGAATGTCTCTATTTTTGGGCAGATGTTTATTTACAAAACAATCGTCGAGGCCAAGTGAGTGTAAATGTTGTCTAAAAATATCATAGGGGTCGAATCCTTTTATGTGTTCAACATATATAAGGTTGGAGATACTAAAATATGCTGCAAAATCATCAAATTTGTTGACGTTTTTCAACATGAACTCCCCTATTTTCCAAGGCATAGGAATGAATTGTTTTTTTTTCTTCCTTTGGAACAGATGGAACCAATAGTTGTATTGACGTGCTACTTTTTCAACAAAAATTATGTCTGTAATGTGACATGGAAGGAGAGCAGGTTGTTCTGTGGAGCCAAAAATTCTTATGACAATGTAATTATCCAAATGTTGGATTGTTCCCTTTTTGTCCAAAAAAATTAGTTGTCTGTTAAGATAAGCAGGGAGCATTTTCTCCTAACAAGAAAATTTTGAAAACAGACAGGAAGCCATTAAAAACCTCATAAAAACAGTGGGAATCCTTGTGCTTCCACAAGGCCTGGTACCAAAACGTTACTAGGTGGAAATCACAGTTGACATTCTTGGACAGAGACAGTTGCGGAAATCGATAGGAATGTGCTATTGAAAAAACTAAATAGGATGACATATAAAATTTCTTTCCCCTTTTCTAGATTGACAGCTGGGAAGAGATTTCATAAGAAATTATCCTTCCCCAATCAAAAATGGCTTGTTCCTTCACTATGAAATACAAAATGTAAAGAGCCATGCGGGTGCCAGTGGTTGTAGATTCTTGTCCCGTTATTCTTGTAAACAGCCAGGCAATTTTGCGAAAAGGATTTTTAAATGAACTAACCTACATGCTTGTAATATCTTGAGGAACTAAATCTCGATTTTCCAAAAAAAGGGGCAAGAGATCCAATCCATTATTATGCTTTGCTAGGAACTATTTGCAATCTTCTCCTTTGAACGCCAATGTTGGCTCGGGCAATTTCAGCATCTGTCGAAAGAGATGAGGTGACAAAGAAACAGAAGAGTGGTCGTGCAGTGGAATAATTCTTTTCTCTGCAATAAATTTATCGGTGCACCAAGATACCAAGTCCTTATAGTCAAAAACCTCAGGGACACAGCTTGCATGAGAAATCTTGGAGGTCCAAATTACTTGGTTCTCTGTGGCAGAGGTTGAGTAATAAGAAAATGCCCTAAACCAGTGGAAGTTCTGGTCGTGACGGCTGAAGATGTTCATTGTATCTCCGCAAAAATGGTGTGGAATTGATGCCATAGGTTTATAAGAAGGTTTATTTGCTGCAGATGATGGTTTAAATGAACAATCATAACAAATAATGTAACTTTTTGCTAAATCTTGGTTAAATGATTATGAATGGGAAAGCTCCTCAAGCCTTTCATTAATTAATGACAATCGGTAATGGTGATGCATGATGAACTGTTAGGAGTAAAGTTTATTTATTGCATATTTAGAAATGAGAAGGTAGCAGGTGTGGCGAAGAGCAATTAAGGAATGGAGGTTTCTTGAACATGCAAAGGCCATGCAGTGTGAAATGGATTTCATGATTTTGAAATGAACACTCAGAAGGGACAATATAATCTCCCCACAAATTTTGGTTTAATGTGCATGAATACGAGATTTCCTTGGCCCTTTCGCCCATCAATGACAATATATGCAGTTTCTGCATGATGGCCTGTTAGAATTAAATGCCAGTAATTCCATATTTAGAAACAATATATGTCTATATATATATATATATATATATATATATATATATATATATATATATATATAAACTTTATATTTTCTTTTATTGTAGAGAAGTGTGAAGGTGATGGAGACGACGGAGAGCAAGGAAAGAATGGCAAGTTCTGAAAAGTGGTTGGACGTGATTCAAAAAAGGGTTACGGGGATAGTCATGAAGAGATCATGAAGGTGGAGTTCAACGACCGGTTTGTATATTTGCAGAATTTTGGCAAAATGGCTAAGTATGGAATAGGGAAATTGCTAATTGCATGCGTAGAAATAAGATCTTATATATATAATTGCCAACTGCTAATTTCAAAAGGACGCTGGCACAGGAAACAATGACTACGAACTGAATATTTCTTCAACCCGGCAAAGGGACGATTGCCTAAAAAAATTTGAACAGATGGAGAAGTATGGAAAGCAGCCATATGGGCTTCAAAACGGGTTGACAATAGTTCCAGTAAATATGCGAGGAAGTGGTGGTTAAATTGTATTTCTCGAAAGTTTTCAGTGCAAAAAATGTGCATCACGGAAAAGGGCATGATAGGTGGATCGTAATACAGAAAACAGTAAAATTTCATGTTTCAGGATTTTTGAGTGCAAAATGTGTAAAATGGAAGAGATCATGAAAAGGGCATGATAGGTCGACCATAATACGAAAAAGGGCATGATCTAAGAATGGTTGCAAATTTGTATATCTGTCAATTTGTATATAGCAGAGATACGAATGTTGTTTGGAGGTCCTAGAAAAGTAGAGGTGCAATGTTGATGTAGCCAGCGGGGTCCTCTTGTCAATTTCTATATGGAGGAACTCTGGGTGGCAGTTGTGGGACAGAGAACAATAGAGGGTCAATTTAAAGAAAGGGGAAGTGGTGGTTGGAAACACATGAATTGGGAAAATAGAAAGGCATAAGACATCTTTCGTAAGTGCGAATTGGTTTCAAAGAACCCCATTGTTGCAAAATCATGATCTACTAGTTATCAGGAAATGCATTGTTGAGGATTACATTTATTGCAACGTGCATGTGCATCTATGTTCTTGATACATTAATCCATGACTGTAACATACCAACTGAAGTACTAAACTTTGTTTTTTATTAATTAGCATTAAAAATTAATAAATGCATCTCTAGAAACAAGAAGAATAATTTTGCTGGAACATTTTACATTGGTATTAGTAAACAGAAGATCGAGGAAGTACGAGAGCACCAAATTATGCCAATTAGAACATGCATGAAACCCAAAAAAGTGGCAGAGACGAAGAGTCCAAGGCCAAAATTTTATAATAGCAAATCCATTTAAAAAAATAAGAAAAGTATTGAGTACTGTACATCTATGCTTATAAATTGGATCCAGTTCTTCGGTTGAAAACATTGAAGGTATCTGTGACAAACACAGGCACAAGTTCCGTTGTATGCAAGATCCTTGAAGTTTTCTCCTCGATTAATCATCCTCTGCTGAAATTTATATTTTTCATAAGCTTTGCCTAAGGAAGAAGACGAAAATGGTTGCAGGGCAAGTGGAATATGTTAAGCCCTAATATTGGCTCATTACCCCTTAATTGGGGCATATTATATTAGTAATTTTATTTTATTTATGTCGGCTTTAGGCCATTAGTTGTAATTATACCTCCTAGTCTCCTATATATACCAAGGAGACATTTTCA
>ML777686.1:530513-578559 GCA_009831015.1 Picea engelmannii | reverse complement strand
ATCTTGTACTTGAACATTTAAGTGGGGTAAAAGGAGGTTGCCCCCTTGAAGAGGCTTATTATCTGAAATTCTCTCTTTTTCAAGGCGTTGAGTACTTTTTCTGAGGATTTTCTATGCTATATTGATATTTGGTTCTTAACAGAATAGCCCTTAGTTGAAACCGACTCTTCATAGTCGAAAACAATTCAGTAGTACATCTTGCACATGCAATTACAAAGTCCCAAATTAGTCCATTCTGGGCAGAAGGAGATGACTAGTAGGAAAATGTGTTGCAACAGCTAAACTTTTGAACCTGATACCCGAAAATGTTAAACAATATTTTCTTCACTTGAAATATATATCTAGAAGCATCAACATATGATTTCTTTATAGTCAAACTCTTTCGCCCAGATCGGACTAATTTGGAACTCTGGAATTCCTACTTTGGCGGTACAAAGTGGTTGTTGTGTTCACTGCCTGTTTTTTTCTTCTGAAACTCCTTTTGGTGTTGGCATGACTGTGATAACTAAGCCGGGAAGGTCCATTCGTTATGGTTCATTTCAATTTAGGCCCAGGAGTGGGAATATTTTCTGCATTTACATCATCCATTGTCATATCATCGTTCATCAAATCATCTTCTTCTGGCTTGGAATTCATGGAATAAATTTCTATGACAGGCATGACTGCAAGTGGGCAAGTTCTCTGAGAAACCAAGGTTGGCATCGAATTTTTTGGCTTGAAATATATCTCTTGGTGTACCAAGGGACCATCTCATTTTTTGCTTGTGGCCGGAGAGAGATGAATAGTAAGAATATGCCCTGGAATAGTGGAACCTGTGGCCATTATGCCCCAAATGTGTTGATTGTGTGTGGAGGGAATTGCCGCCACAAGTTATTAAGAAATTTCATTTGCTCGAGACGATGTTTCAAATGAAAATTAGGAAAGGATAATATAAGCCTCCACAAATTCTGGTTTAATGTGTATCAATGGAATATCTCCTCGAGCCTTTCGTTGATCAATGAAAATTTCCAGGGTTCATGCATAATGAGTTGTGACTATCACAACTCACTAATTGCACAATTAGAAAAAAGTGCAAAGGTGGCGGTGACAGTGAAAAGACATTAAGAATCGGAAATTTCTTAAAAACACCAACCTGTTGGTGGAAAAAAAAAAAAAATATTGTGTCGCCTTTGAAATGAATACTTGGAAAGGATAACATGCTTGTGCACAAATCTTAGTTTAATTCATACTAATGACAAATCTTCTCCGAAATTTTGGACATTAATGACAATTGTTATGGTTGTTGCAGGATGGCTACTAGCATTAAAGATTAATTATTGCATATGGAAAGTGGTCAGGTGGGTTACAAAAGAAAAATGAAAGAAGATATACCCAGGAGATGTGAAGGCCCAATGGTTCTCGGCCTGGCGGGCTGAAAATTGAGCCTCTATTGTTCTATTTCCTACAAATAGCACCTACACTTCTGCGAGATACAAAATGATAGGTGGATTTGTGGGTCGGTTGGTTCAACATTGCAGGTTGGTTGGTTAAACATGTACTTTTATAAAGTATGGACATCAGATTGTATAGAACATATATGAATCCGTGATTCCATACTTGGGCACTTTTTGTTTCGCACATTTGCGGCCCGACGGGTTGAAAATTGAGTATCTATTGTTCTGTGCCCTACAAATAGCACCCACAGTTCCACGATATACAAATTTACAGTGGGGGTTGCAGAGATGAGTTTCTATATAAAGTATAGACATGAGATTTTATACAGCATATGCGGATCGCTTATTCCATACTTAGGCACTTTTTTATCATGGGTTTGCGGCCTGGAGGGCTAAAAAAATACTGAATATTGTTTTTTGTTCTACAAATAGCACACAAATTTCTGCGATATACAAATTGACAGCACAACTTAGGGGTTGCTTGGCTAAACATTGCATTTGTATTGTTCTAGAACATATGCAGATTCTTCATTCCCTGTACTACAAATAGCAACCACATTTTTGCGATATACAAATTGACAGGAGGACCTACGGGTTGCTTGGATGAACATTGTATTTGTATTGTTCTAGAACATATGCGGATTCCTCATTCCATACTTGGGCACTTTTTGGATCGCAGGTTCGCAGCTTCGCGGGATGAAAATTAAGTATCTATTGTTCTGTGTCCTACAAATAGCACTTACACTTCCGCAATATACAAATTTACAAGTGGTATTCTGGACATAGTCTCTATATAAAGTATGGAATGAGATCTTATACAGCATATGCGGATTCCTCATTCCATACTTATGCAATTTTTGGATACTGGATTCGCGGCCTGGCAAGCCAAAAATAGAGTCTCTATTGTTCTGTATCCTATAAATAGCACCCAGATTTTTGTGATATACAAATTGACGGCAGGAGTTGCGGAGATGAGTCTCTATATAAAGTATCGACATGAGATTTTATAGAGCATATGTGGATCCCTGTTTCCATATTTAGGGATTTTTTTGATCGCGGGTTTGCAGTATGTCAGGTCGAAAAAAGAGTCTCTATTGTTCCCTGTCCTACAAATAGCACTAAGATTTCCATGACATACAAACTGACACAAGTCGCCATGGGCTGCTTGGCTGAACATTGCATTTTTTTTTTTCTAGAACATATGCACATCCCTCATTCCATACTTGGGCACTTTTTTGGATCACAGGTTCACGGGCAGGTGGGCTGATAATTAAGTATCTATTGTTTCGTATCCTACAAATATCACCCACACTTCCGCAATATACAAATTGACACGCAGACCTGTGGACATAATCTATATATAAAATATGGAATGAGATTTTATAGAGCATATGCGGATCACTAATTTCATACTTAGGCAGTTTTTGGAGCACGCGTTGGTGGCCTGGCACACCAAAGATAGTCTATTGTTTCATCGCCTACAAATAACATCCCGAATTCAGCGATATACAAATTGACAGGTGGACTTGGGATACTTCGCTGAACATTGGACTTTTATTGTCCCGTTGTGATCCCGTATCAATTTCATAGTTAGCGATTTTTTTTTATCGGGGGCTCTAGAGCTGTCCATGACATATAAATTGACATAAGTCGCTACGGACTGCTTGGCTGAACATTACATTTGTATTGTTCTAGAAGATATGTGGATCCCTCATTCCATACTTGGGCACTTTTTGGATCACAGGTTCACGACCTGGCGAGATGAAAATTAAGTATCTATTGTTCTGTATCCTACAAATAGCACCCACGCTTCTGCGATATACAGATTGACATGTGGACCTAGGGACAAAGTTTGAATATAAAGTATGGAATGAGATTTTATACAGCATATGTGAATCACTAATTACATACTAATTGACAGGTGGACTCAGGTTTCTTCGTTGAACATTGGAATTTTATTGTGTCATTGCGATCCCGTATCAATTTCATAGTTAGCAATTTTTTTTGATCGGGGGCTATTGGGCTGGCGGGATGGAAATTGGGCCTTTATTGTTCCGTGTTGTACAAATACATTGTTCTACAACATATGCGGATCTACGGGTTGCTTGGCTAAACTTTTCATTTGTATTATTGTAGAACATATGTGGAGTCCTCATTCCATACTTGGGCACTTTTTGGATTGCAGTTTGGTGGCCTGCCAGGCTGAAAATTAAGTATCTATTGTTTCGTGTTCTACAAATAGCACCTACACTTCTGCGATATACAAATTTACATGCCATCTTGTGTACATAGCCTCTATATAAAGTATGGAATGAGATTTTATACAACATATGCGAATTCCTCATTCCATACTTGGGCAGTTTTTGGAATGTGGGTTCGCGGCCTAGCTGGCCGAAAATAGTGTCTATTGTTTCGTCTCCTACAAATAACACCCAGATTTCCGCAACATACAAATTGAAAGGAGGAGTTGTGGGATGCTTGGATGAACAGTTCATTTGTATTGTTCTAGAACATATGCGGATCCCTCATTCCATAGATGGGCATTTTTTGGATCGCGGGTTCGTGGCCAGGTAGGATGAAAATTAAGTATGTCAAACCCTCATTGCATACTCACAAGTGGACTCAAGTTTCTTCGTTGAACATTGGACTTTTATTGCCCCATAGTGATTTGGTATCAATTTCATAATTATCAATTTTTTTCTATCCGGGGCTCTATGGTTGGCGGGTTGGAAATTGGGCCTCTATTGTTCGTCGTTGTACAAACACATTGTTCTAGAACATATGTGGATCCCTCATTCCATACATGAGAACTTTTTGGATCGCGGATTCGTGACCTGGCGGGATTAAAATTAAGTATCTATTGTTTCGTGTTCTACAAATAGCATCGTCACTTTCACGTTATACAAATTGACAAGCAAACTTGTGTACATAGTCTCTATATTAACTATGGAATGAGATTTTATACAGCATATGTGGATTCCTCATTCCATACTTGGGCAATTTTTGGATCGAGGGTTGGTGACTTAGCAGGTTTAAAATAGAGTCTCTATTGTTCCCTCTCCTACATATACCACCTAGGCTTCTGCAATATACAAATTGTTAGGAGGACTCGAGTTGGTTGCCTGAACATTGCACTTTTAGGCAGCTTTTGGAAGGTAGGTTCACTGTTGGGCGGGCCTAAAATGGAGTCTCCATTGTTCCCTCTGCTAGAAATAGCATCCATACTTCCACCATATACAAATTTACAAGAGGACTCGGGCTGGTTCACTAAACATTGCACTTTTATTGTCCCGTAACAATTATGTATGTATTCCATTATTAACAATTTTTTTTATCAAGGGCTGTGGGGCTGGCGGGTTGAGAAATGGGCCTCTTTTGTTCGGGCTCATGGGCTGAAAATTGGGACTTTATTGTTCTGCACTGTATAAAAGCTACCCACAACTCTGCAATATACAAATTGACAAAGGAACCTGTGGGTTGCCTGGGGCAACATTGTAGTTTCATTGTTCCCTGTCCTCCGAATAGTGTTCAAAGATCCGCCATATACAGATTGTCAGATGGACTTGAGAGCTGGTGCATTAAATTATTAAAGGATGTTAAATCGCTTATTCTTAAAAGAATCAAGGAAATAAAAGAATTTTTTTTTTTTTAAATTCTATAACTGCAAGCATAACAAGGACCAATTTGAATTTTAAGGGCCTGTTGTTCATATGATAGCACAATTGCATTCTGCACACTAAATATTCGTTGATTTGAAATTATTCCAGGATATCAATTTGACTAACTTCATCGAATAAGCAAAAATGTGAAAGCAAGAGCTAATTTGTATTTTAAGAGCATCTTGTTTGTATGTGAGGACAGTCGTAGTTCAGACACTATATATTCATTGATTTCAAATTATTTCAGAACAATAGTTTGACCAAGTTCATCGATCAAGGAAATTTGCTAAAGCAAGTGACAGTACAGTTGTGTCACAACGCCATAGAAATTACATGGTGGATCTACGTCCGAGCTAGTTAAAAAAAAACAATTATACTATTTGGTGTCCTCCAAAGAACAGCTAGAGTTCCAGGGTATACAAATTGACAGAAAAAACAGATAACCAAGAACCAACCATACTTAAAACAATCCATAAGAAAGTTCCTAGAAGGTTCCATAGAGCAGAACCGATTGACCTTTGCACCAAACAATTTGATATACAAAGAAAATACGTCGCCGCATTTGTTTTCTATTGAAACGAACTTTCATCTAGATGTTGAACAAATATTACAGAGAGACATGAGGTATTTTCGTTTCCTCTCAAAGTTTCATATAAAAAAAAAATTCCCCTTTTCATCCGATATGAAAAATTGCATTGTTCTCATTTAAGGTGAATTTGCTTTGTATCCGAAGTTGTCGCAGCATGTAGACAATGCTTTCCTTTTTTTGTAGATATGTTTCATATGACAACTATGCCAACTCAGGAAGCACATTTTGTAAGAGTAGTTGCCTGATCATACAGTGCATGGTTGTGTTGCCCATGGTTCGAATAACACCACTGAGGCAATGTCCATAAATATATGGACATTTTTCACCGTATCGCAGACAATCAATCGTATCATCAGTTATCAAAGCAGAGGCAGAGGCAACGGAATGGAATTTTTCACAAACAGGCTCAAAGGGGGTCGAGTACACATTGGTTGCAACTAAAATACCTTCAACCTGGGAATGCGAGCAAAGGAATTAATACATTGAACAATATAATACACAACTGCATCCCACCCTCCCCTTTAAAACAAAAAAAAAAAAATTAACAGCTGTAGAAATTTGTTGAAGGCTATTTTTATAAGCAAAGCGAGGATGATTTTGTAAATGTATACGAACAACAATTGTAGAGCTAGATAGCTTCTCCAGATCCTTTACTGTATCTGCTCACAACTTTGTTACAAATGTTGATTGGGTTGTCAGAAAGATCGTTTCTCTAGCATCGTTCTTTTTTGTTATATTTTTGAACAACATAAGTGGAATTTACCCTCTATGCAATTGTTCTTCCATTGACGAAAACAAATCTGAATACGTATCGAACAATTGTAGTTGCAACATGGAAGAGTGCAATATTTGTGTAGTTTATTCGACATACATGCAGAAGTGAAATTAAACAACAAAATTGAATATGAAAAGTGGTACTAGTGCCTTATCATCGTCCGACTGTCCATCCTTTATATGGAGAATGTGTTGCGACCCAAATTTCCTAGCTAGTGTGATAGTAGCCCCAATCGTTCCCATTGGGTAAATATCAGTGCTCTGTGCAAGTTGCTTAATAGTTGAGTCCAGGAGGAAGTGGTATTATGAACAAATAGGAGGAATTTTTTCCACAATGCTTGTTTCGTTGACCGAAATAAGTCGATCGCAATAACCACGGTCATATACTGTTTTCGACAATATATTAAAATTTGTAATGGATATCCCATTACGCGGCAATATCTTTTCTGCATGTTTCTGGACAAGTTGTGGAGGAACAGTCAGTGTGACTATCATCATGGAGTCCTTATCTGTCATATCAATACACATAATGGTTCTACTTTTGTTTTCCTTGTCCAGGTAGGTGGTATAGATAAACATTATGTCCCCGACGAACACCTGTCTAGTTTGGCGGTTGTTCAAGGCCTCTATTAACAATACTTTGGATGTCATAACTCTAGACCTGAAGACATTTTTTGAATAGGAAAACTAAAGTGAATGGTAATTTGCTACAAGTACACACATACTTTTGATGAACTATGGAGCCAGAGTTTCACAACGACACCTCTTAGTCTGCAGAACATGCAGCAGGTTCGGCGTCTCACTCGTACTTGTTGATACTTCTTGCGAGCTTCAAACGATGTACTGCAGATGGCATCAACATATTCACCATGCCATATATGAATATATAGCCCAGGAAATTTGTTTAGTGAACATAGTAAGAGAAGAGAGCATGCATATTTACCTTTGGCCTTGTCAGTCCGCTGATGTCTGGGATGACTGACTGCTCATGGCCATCTCACTAGTCCAACTTTTCCTGATGAAATAATTTTGAAATGGACATCATGACTAAGCAAATATATGCATTCTATATTATATGTCTGTACCCGGTTTGTATCTTTAATTTATCGACACACTTGGTATACCTTTTAGAATATTGTACCACAGAACCCTCTACTGCTGCATAGAAGAATTCATCTCCTTGTCCAAGCAACCTATTTTTTCCAAGGCAGCAACATGGAATATGCAATCGACATGAAGGAAAGTTAGTTTGAAAACATACATGTAAAAAAAAAAGAAACAGGTCTATTTACCCGCCAAAGAGTCCTTCGTCCTGTCCATCCATTATGTTTGTTTAAATGCAACAATGCAGCGCAAACACAACACACATGCACTAGCTTAGTATGCAGGAATAAACGTATGAAACCAAGAAAACTTAGCATGTAGGAAGGCACACAACTAGCTTAACACATATCTAGACCATAAATGAAATACAAAATAGCACAATATGAAACAACAGTACAAGCATGCACCTTTCTATATCCTCTTTAGCCGATGCAGTCAAGACTCTCTCCTTTTCTCCAGCTACTCTGTTTGTTTCAATTTGGGAACCCACAAAATTTAATGAACATCAATGGAAGCTAGTATCCAGCGAAGAACAAGAAATATGTACATAGAGCAAAACTGACTCAATGAACAGTCTACAAAGGCAGAAACGTGAACCTTTGCACTTCTCTATCGATGGTTGTAATCGTGTACAATTTTTTTCCCTCGCCAAAATATATTACAAGGCACAAAATATCACGCAACTGCATGGTCGTAACTAAACGATTTCTACTTTTCCCTGGGAATTTATTCACATATGCCCTCTAGCCATGTCCTTTATCCTCTACACAGACTGTTGTGCACCAGGGATGATTTCAAGGATGGAAATTTATTTTAAAATGTAGAAACCTTGGCGAATCTTACTAACCCTTCATATGCCAAATGTAAATGATTAGCGATATTTTTGTAAAATTATTCAAATTTCTAAGGATTTTATATAGTTTTTATAAACTTTTGGCGATTTTTAAGGTAAAATAATTTTATCCTATAGAATTTGGGTGAATCATTTTTAAAATAGCGAATCTCCTTTTTGGAAAAACCATGGAAAATTAGCCCATGAGCGAAATTTAGCCCCTAAAATCATCCATGTGCACACGATACAAGTTCTCAGTTTTCTGTGGCTAATTACCCACACATGTTTCCAGACATGAAAATATAATCTTGCAGAACCTTTGTTGCACATATCATATGTCAAGAACAACGCAAATTGCATCCTGTTCACACCAGTCTATGTAGAGGAGAAAGGACATGTCATGTCATATCCACACATTTGACCATACATGGTTTATAAATGTACCCTGCATACATATGCTTTATTCCAAAAAAAAAACAATGAGTATTGTAACTTCACATGTAATCCTCGAACAATTTTGCATGCAACTATTTTCTTTCATGGCAGGACTGCAGCACCAGAAAAATCTCACGGAATAATAGATCTCGACTCCGACAGACATGGAAAATAAAACAAATGCATCTCCACTAGTGGGTGCAGGGGCTGAACACCGTAAAGCGCCCCCAAAAAAACAATAACAATCCCAAAAAAAAATGAAAAAAAAAGCTCCAACCACCATCCCTGCACCCCAACCTTGCAAGGCCAAATCAAAGAAAAGAAACTAGCAAGGACCAAACCAGTGAGAAAGCACGAAGAGGCCGAACTGCATCCCCAACACCCCAAAGCGCAAACCCTAGCCAAACAAACAGAACCAGCAACTCGGGAACCAACGAACGAGCAAGAACCACTAAACCAGTCAACAACATATGTATCTCCAACGATTACGAAACTGCAACCTAAACAGAAAAGGAACCGAAAACACACAAGGAACATCCGACTACAAATAAGCAAACATTCTTACTTGCAAATTGCAAACTAAACAACAAACAAGGAATACAAAATGAAACCGCTGCATCAAAACTTACTCTGAAACGCTGAAATGCAGAACCACGGCTCGAATCACCAGCGAAACAACAACAAGCAGGAACTGAGAAACCAGTGAAGAAGAACCACTCACTGAACTAGTAAACAATGTATGTAGCCTCAATGATTACGAGGATGAAGCATACAATGGAAGCAACCGACAAACCAGTGAAGAAGAAGAATTCACTGAACTAGTAAACGATGTATGTAGCTTCAATGGCAGAACAAGGACGAAACATACAATGGCTATTGAACTGGCGGTAGACAATCAAGTGCAAATTCACTGTAACTGTATACAAAATTTCGAGGAAAAATGTACTCCGAGAACCGTATTTACATAAACATTTAAGACTCTCAGGTTGTCTAAGCACCTCGCGGAATGCAAACATTTAAGTTGTCAAGGGTGTTGCAGAACGTCGCGTCATGTGAACATTTACGCAATTAGTCCTATTGACGCATCTCAGAATAAGTGTCAATACATTTCAAGAAATATGCATCTACCAAAGACGCTATAAACTTTGGAATTCTCAATCACTACAAAGCTTGGATATCAAAACTTTTCAATATGCTTATTACATATCAAAACTTGTGGATATATTCGGGTAGCAGAAAATGCTAATACAAACATTTGAACTAATGCTAGCATTAATCAACCTTGAAGCAAGATATAGGAAAAATATATGATTAAAACATACTGACTATGAGAAAAACTTTGGATATGTTTCCATATAGTACATTGGGAATAGCGAAGCCAGAAATAAGACCTCCAATATCTTATCCAATCAGATCAGTACATATATGTTACATTTTATTATATAAAAATATATGATTTTATTTCCATAGCTCCAACAATAGGTATTGTGCAAATATTTTGGGTCAAAGGACAAAGTAATATGCAGTCAACAATTTATCGATTGTTGTAGTCCCTCTACGCCTACAACAAGGACTAATAATTAATTTACACTTTCCCATGGATGTCTTCTAATAGGTGCTAACATACAAACAAGAGTCAACCAATATGAATTGATAAGCATTGGCTTAAATATGGATCGTGAGTAAATGTTGAAGTATCAAGGTTTAATTGAACAATTTGTAAGTAGTTATGTCGTTTATCATACCTTGTTTTATAATTAATGAAACAACAAGAAACCTTTATATTAATTATATCAACCATGCTTTGTCATGTAGTATTAAACATTCAAGAAACGAAGTATGTAGTGCAACCAATAGAAGATATTTTGAGAGATGACATGCGACATGGCTTCAAAATAATGTATATTTTTTATGAAATGCTCACTGTTATGGTTCAGTTTTTTATTTATGCAATCATGTATATTCTACTATATATGTATACTTATTACACTTTGTTTCTATGTTTGTAGATGGAACATGAAGATGTGGAATATAAAAAACAAGCCAATCAAGAAAAAATTATGTTAAATAACCAAAGTACACTATCGCCTACAAGTGGTGAAGAAATGAGCCATGCACACAACTCAAACGATGATAACAGTTCAAGTGATGAATGACAATCAATATAATTGAATGTTAGTGCAAGTTGTATGTTTTGGAATATTTGTCTATGAAAATCAGGGTTTTTTAAAATGTATTGGACATATTGCCCCATTTGAATGAGCATATGTTACCAATAAGTGGAAAAATTACATATTGGTTGCATTTTGATTATTTTGGACCTTTACTTTGTCCCATTTTGTATGACGATGAGTCTCTTATTCATATATAATAAATGGATTTCTTATTTGATTGCATCGTTAAATGTTGTAAAATGTTGCGTTGTTCATTAATTAATATATGAACGATTTACATTGTTACAAATAATAGAGGTTTAATCCATTGGATAATGCATTAATGAAATCAGTATATCAAAATGCAATAACAAAAATATATAAATCAATATTATTTTGAAAAAAAATATATTTTGAGATCATTAATCGAAAATTTGTAAAGCAAACAATTAATTAAACTATATACAAATTGATGCAGTGTTTTCTTTTGAAGTCACTAAAGGGTGCATGCCATAATATGGAAAATTATGTGTTTTTATGAGTTATAAGCACCATTGCCTATTAATGAAATTGAAGCACCAATGTTAAAAATTGTGAAAAAACATTATTTCTTTAAACGACATAAGGTATGATTATATTTATCATTTCAAAATATTATGGTTCACAAGATTGTATGCATCGGGGATTTACATACAATGTACGCATCAATTCTTAATAACAAAGATTGGAACTGAAATCTCAACTCAAATATTTGAAACTTCACTACCGTCCAGTGCACATGGTAATACATGAACCACTACATACAAATTTTATGAGCACTAGTGTGCCATAAAACAAAAATAATGACTCAATGCATAATGTTTATATGAGGACCAGGGTTGCATACAAAAACAATACAAACTAATGCGTACATAAACAAAAACATTATCGACGATGCATGCAGTATAAAAGGTGGAGATCGTGCATAATAATTATAAGAGCACCAATGCTTTTTAGTTATGTGTGTGCCAATGCAAGTTACTTAAGAACGCACCGATGCCTTTTACCAATACGAGCACTAACAAAAAAACATCCACTAGAACCTCTCCCCCTAATTTTTTTTTAGTTATATGGAACATATGTTAAAACCTCTTCTATGAATAACATATGAGAGGTGGTAGTGTATGTTCTTTGGGATCATTATGGTGTTAACATCATCTCCCTCTATGGGATGGCTCCTCCATTTGAAGTGCCAAGATTCAGACTCTAGGGTGAGTAGATGAGTGCCTTGATCCATTGGGCTATGGAATCAAAAAATTGCTTCTTATCAAACTGTAATTTTGGATAGTGGAATCTTGTGTCGGAAATAATGTTGAAAACAAAAAAATAAATTCTAAAAGGCCATGAGTAAAATGCAATAAATTTATTTAAGAAAAATATAAACCTACCTAGTAACTAGTCTCACTAGGTAACATGGAATTGTCAATGGAACCATGTATGCTATTTGATAAATCTATGAGAGTTGTGCATGGATATTGTTGATAGGATGGTAGATGTTTTTTGGCTCCATTTTTTTCATATTTCTCTGCCCAATAAAGTCATTATTCTTAAACCATTTCCCATATTTCGTTAATAATATACACTATAAACCTTCATTAAACATCATTATTCACTATTATACATTTCACCTAGTTAATACATCATTTTTCTATGATTTTGATGATTAAATGTAATTATATCATAGTTGTACTAATGAAAAAACTTTTATGAAGTAGGCCACAATTCAGTTAAGTGTAGTTCAGTTCTTGTACCCGAAATCATTCATTGGCATACTTCCACCTCTCCAACTAGGATTTGGCCACATGGAGTTTAAATATATAGATTTCATTATGGTGTGTGTCCTTTGTTTCTTTCCCATGTCACACATGTCAGCCTCTATCTCATGGTCAAAGGATGAGTCAAAAATTGTGACAGAATTAGCAGCAACAACACTTAGACGTGATTTGCGGGAAGATGAAGATAAATATCAAAATTCTAGAACTTGATTTTTGTGTAGAAGGATGTCATTTAGTTTAATTACAAGTGGATTTTCAAAATATTGCAAGGATTGGGAGATATCTGTGCTTTTCTAATTTGGGTTCGCTTCAACCCAAATTAGCAGAAATTCTAGACAATCAACTTCCACCTCAATTTTTTTGCAGATGAGGTCAAATCTGAAAAATCTAGGACATGCATTTTGTTCGTAGCATAATAAGTTGAGTATTATGAGGGACATTTTCCAAAATCATGAATGGTTTAGGAGATATGGTTGGATCTTTAACAAATATCTTCCCAAATTGATGTAAAACCCATATTTTTGAGATTTTTCCTAAAGTTGTCAAATTTGATTTATGAGTTGGGGTATTTGATTCCATCCTTCCCCAAGTGATTTTCATATATAAATAAAGGTTTGTAGAATATGTACATCAGTAATGAAGTTTGTATATGTGATAGCTATCATTCCTCATTGTAAGAGAAAGATCAAATGTATGCCTATACATTTGTAATTCTTTGAGTTTTCCATCTACAATAAGAAGATGTTGTTTCTTTTGTGTTGATTCACGCATTTAAGTAGATAATTATTTTCCAGAAGTGATTACCATATTGGGAAGGACCCCTTAATCTTGGTAACATGTTTATTTATGTTCATCAATTAGTTTATATTTGCAAGTGTTTTAATTCAATTTGATTTGGTTTGATTCCACATTTTATTAGAATTTAACATTGTTGTCATTATTATAGAAAAATAATCCTTTAGTTATAAGGAAATAACATCTACCAATTGTTTTCATTTACATTAAAATTTCCTTATCATATGTGTGACTTTCCTCTCTAATGCATCACTCCATTCTTATTTGATTAAATGTATCTCAATTTTGGAGGAGAGATTCACTATATAAACAAATTTCATGAATGCACATAGATTAATTACATACTCTGTCTCTGCACACTTATTTATTTTCTTTAATACATTGTGATACCATTTCTCAATCCTCAACCTTGTAGCCATGCATATGTTCACATTCCTTGATCGGGAGACAACCTTTCACCTCATTGGTTTCCTTATTTTCTAAGTGTGTTTTCCTGAGTATAATTTGTTTCTAGATTGCATTAGTCTTGTGTGATTACATTCTTAAACATTATGATGAGAGTTATTTGATTTTGGTTAGTTTGATATTTTATTTGATGTGGCTCTTTTATGCTAATGCTTGATTCCAAGGACTTTGGCTTGTTATAGTGATTCAGACTCTTGAGAGATGAACTCATCATTGAGAGAGTACAAGAACACTTAAGTGGAAGAGAGTACCTCGAGCCTTGGTTAGGAGAAGCTCTTAATAGGCCAATATGTTGTTCTAATTTTATTCTTTTGTTATTTTATTTTAAATAAATCCATATGTTAAAATGAATGGAAAGAGTCTCCCTTAGTCATAATTGCACTGAAATAAATAATATGAATGCAAGAGTGCAATTCCACCAATAAATACTTGTCACATTTGACATAGTAATTTGCGTCTTTAGTTTGTGAGTTTATAGATTCCATAATTTACCTTTCTAAGATTTTCATTCCAAGATTAAGTCAGTAACATTTTAAAATATTTCATCTCTTTCGTTGACTAATTTGGGTTGTATCTTGAATGGTATAAATTATCATAAAAGTTAAAGTGTAGTAATTAGAACACGTTTATTTTGATAAGTTAATCATCTTTCACGTGCATGAACACTTAAACCTCAAGTGAAATATTGCACTAAGTGCCATTAATGAAACCTTAAATTAATGAACTAATAAATGTTCATAGGTTTAATTTCGAGTCTTGAGTGTCTTGGTTCACTCATACATTGAAGTCTTAAAAATTCATTGATTCAACGAGATCTCATAAGAAAACATATTTATGTGGAGATCAAACATCTAGACATAGTATGCAGTGCCCTTGTTAATCTTGATATAAATATATGAATGAAAGATTAAGATGTTTAAAAGTTCCTTTTGAATTCCTTAGATTGCTTTATGATTTGAATACACTTTTGCTTTTTGGACTGGTATCCTTAGTGATAGGTCATTTGATTTCATTTATTTCACTCTAAAGTTTTTTTTGTTGGCATTGGTTCCTAACATAGACAAGAATAGGCTTTGTTCCTGCATTTCTTGTTCTTTCACCTCTAATTTTATGAACCCCTGGATTGACATTAAATGTAACATAAATTATCACATACAATATGTCTGACATATGTCATTTGGGTTTGGGAAGTAACAAGACAAGGAACGACATCCACAATGACCATAAGATGTTCCCATGAGGGAGAAACATTGCTAGAAGAATGATCAATAATGGAGAAACATTGGTTAGAATTTAAAGCACAATGGAAATGAGTATAAATAGAGGAAAACAATGAATGAGTTACATATCTCTAATATCTTATTTGTTTCTCTACTTTATGGGAATTCTCCTATATCCATGCCGCAATTGGGTCTTCGTAAATAATCACTTCTTCATACATTTGGGTTCAAAAGTAAGTGCATATGGCAGATAAAATTCATCAATGAAGGTCAAATCCTCACTTTCCATTATCTTGTTAGAGGAAATATCAATCCTTCTCTTCTCATTGTCATCAAGGTTACTATAAAATTTCAAACTCAAATGTTGTAATGTTTGTGAAATTTATGCCTCGTCTCCATCTTCATATTTAGGTTAGTACCCTTCTTTGTTGTCATAATTTCCTTTCTATTTTTCATTATTATGGCTTCCTTGGAAGTCTTGTTATTGAAGATTAATGTCCCTTCCTCCTTTTGATTAGGATGAAGATTTATGAGAAATTTTTCCTCATTGTGATTGAGAGAAACTAATATAATTTCTCATCAAACATGTAGCACTTATCACTCTCCTCATTGTGTTCATAATTTCGTTGTTGGGAAACATTTCCTTCTTAGTTAGTAGACTCTAGATCAACACTAGGATATGATTATCATTCATTAATACAAATATCATTTAGGTTAGAAATAGGTTCATTAAATATATCACGAGTCTCGTGACCAATGAGCTACAAATCACCCTTTTCTTTTCTTGTATCCTTTGGTTGCCAACTATTTTTGCAAATGGAGAAAGGTGAAAAATTTCCATTGGTCTCAACTATTTCTTTCTCAAGATGATGTGTTGGCCCACAAAGTTTTCACCCTGAATGTGTCCTTGAAATTTTATGAACACCCCCACTTCATCAAAATTTGATGGCCCGTTATGCTAAAATTGTTGTTCTATATATGTAATGGACTCCATGAATTCCTTTGATAGTTCATTTTGTAATTTTAATGGAACCCCAAATGATGTCCTCCCACCTTCTTTATATTTTGACAAGTTTAGAGGGCTCTCATGTAAGCAAGAATCTGCTAGGTCTAGAGTAGATTATGGATCCTTAGATTCTTTCTTACATTCACTTTCCTTGAGGGAATGGGGACAAGAGGAGGCCAATAGTTTAAAATCCAACATACTTACCTTCCAGTTTTAATGAAACATCAAGAAGGGCATATATATTTGATGAATTAATTTCTCTAATGTATAGTGAAACATAAGAACTTTGGGAATGAACATAAGTCAACATGGAGACAACTTATGAAGGCCTAAGGTTCTTAGGGATTCCATGATAAGACTTAAGAAACCTATTATTGAATGTTGTTGCACCTTCTAGACCATCCTTCTTTAGAGATTTAAATTCTATAAAAATATCGAAATGATCATTTCTCTTCCCCCACATATGTAGGAAATGAGAATGCAATTTCTCCCAAGTGGATATGGAGTTGGTTGTCAAGTACCTAAACCAGGATATAGCATCCCCTTGTAAGGAATGTGCAAAGCAACACATGGAACATCTTGATGCTCAAAAACAAGGTTTTTAGTGATATCCTTAAATTGTCTGATATGTTCATTACGACCTCTAGAGTCAGTTTGAAATATAAAATGGTTTTCATATATCCATTTAGCCAAGGTTGAAGGGTTGTAGAAAAGATTAGGGGTTGATATCTTACATCCAAGGAAGGATTGACATAGCTAGGATGATTGTTGGCCATGATAACAACTAATGAAAAGGATGAATCATGGTTTTCAACATTAGGGTTCTTTGAGCATAAGGGTTTATGGCTATCAAATGGATAAATACCATCTTATCTTAAGAAATATTGAAAGAGTATAGATATGAGTAAAAATGTAGCTATAAGAAGGGTATTTCCAAGTATTTTTTAATCAAAGAGGTACTTATGACTTTTAGGATGAGACTTAACAAAGTATGCAAGATAAGATTAGAAACCCAACCTGGATATATGGTGTCAATGTATAGCTATCCATTGAAGAGATATGCATCGATTTAACCTTAGTCCAACACTATTAGTTGGATGTGGAGTTTCCGGGTGAGATACTTTTGCCTCAAGAGTCACTACTAGCTAACCATGAGTTGCAAATAATAATAGAAATGAAAACATGGCTTTATTCCCTAGTGGAGTTGTTAGTAA
Organism: Picea engelmannii; assembly: GCA_009831015.1. Lineage (NCBI taxonomy): Eukaryota > Viridiplantae > Streptophyta > Pinopsida > Pinales > Pinaceae > Picea > Picea engelmannii. Next base: position 561,066 of record ML777686.1, on the reverse strand, counting down.
CTTTCAAATGAGATACAAATCTTCAATAATACAAGATGTTGGGCATCGTTATTTACTAGATTAAAAACCCAACAAACAAACAAACAATGAACTCGCCAATTGATTTTTCATTACATCTCACGGAGAAGTTCATTCCTAAAAATAGTGTTAGTTCCTAAATTATCCCCCAGGTTGTCCTTTGTATTTCACAGAGGGGCCAAATGTTAGGGCATAGTGTGTAGGATGCACCTTCCTACACCACTCTAAGTCTTCGAGCCATTTCTCAAGCCAAAAGGGGGTTGTCCTCAATATTTCCTAAAGAAAGAATCCTTGTTTGTCACCCAAGGACAACATATTTAACAAATGAAGCTTAGATTGGATTTGTAATAGAGAAAAATGGTGCATGGAGTCAATCTATGGTATGAATTTTGAATAGGAATAAGATGTTGAATTTTAATTTGGAGGAAATTCAAAACTCTAGACAAAAAACAATATCTAGTGAGGCTAGGAAAATAACTCAAAAATTAAAAATATGGGAAAAGGAGGAGGTAGAACTACTTTCCTAGCACATATTCATTAGACAAAATACCAATTGGAAAGACAATGATACATCTATTACCTTATTCAACATTATATAAGACAAGAAATGAAGAGAATAAATCATCATAACTTGCTTCAACTTATTATTGACCAGTGGCAACAACCTCAATCATGATTTCCTAATAAATCCAATAATCCATTAATCAAATAGTAATTCTAATATTGGTGGATTATAGAAGTCTCATATTTCAAACAACCATTCTATTAGTCATATATCCAATTCCCAATCACATTTGTCTCTATTTCTCCAAGCTACATTTAAAACATAAACCCAAATGTTTTTGTCTCCTAATGATGGTGCTTGAGATCAATAAGTTTCATTTAGGATTTAAACTCCTTGTTTCCATTTAACCATGTTTAAGCTTTGAAACTTATTTTCATTACACAAAACCTACTCATGACACATGTATCCCACTTAAATAGTAATGACCCTGAACCATGACCTTGATAACCATTCTTGATATGTGCCTAAGACACATTCTTGTTGAGATCCTATCTTTTGATGTGTGGGGAAGACACATTTTAATATTTATTGACATATACTAAAAGCACAAATATTTATACATTTAAATGTTCACTAAACTCGAAGTTAAAATTATTAATGTTTAAGACGCTACAAATATTTTTTTTTTCAATTAAATTAATATTTGCTAACACAATTTTTTATACATTTTAAAAGCTCAATAAATTCACAATGTATATGAATTTATGGATTTTAAAAAGTGAATAAAAGACATTACGAGTTTTCTCATTTTCAACGCATTAATTTATGCAAAACCCAGACTTGTCGTTTTCCATGAATTTATGGATCTACGGTAGATTATCTATTCCACGTCACATTCAGAGTCGATTGAAATGCTGTAATCGGTATAATTTCCTTAAGGCTTATTCAAAACGTTATAACTTTTGGCTTTATTTTGAATTTTTTTATTAATTTTGTTTGGAATCAGGTCAAAATTTGTTGAATTCTAAATTGGAATTGTTAATTGAAATCTGTTAACAAATTAAAATGCAAATACTACATGGTTTTTTTTGTGGTGTTTAATCTATTTATACATTTAAATTAAGGAATACTATCATTTCACCAAAAAAAAAAAATTGTATAAGGATGATGTCACAGAAAAATATAGCATTTAACCGATGTCTTTATTGACGAATACAATTCACTTTAATGACGAATACAATTCACTCAGCATGAAAAATGAGATGCCGGAGCTTTTTAAGTTTGTTGGATTTGTACAGAATGCAAAACTTAATCATAAGAGGTAAAAAAACAGAACAAAATCTTTGTCTTTGAGAAATTTGTTCTTTTATTTATGAGTGGCAGAATTTTGTCTGTAACATGAGACCAACCGTGCCTTGCTCTGGTAATAATAGCAATGGTAAGTAGTCTCTATCGTTTTATTGGCTATTTCATATTATTGGTTATTTTGAACTATTTTGATGGAGATCAAGTGCCGCTGGCTAATTATTCTTAACAGCTAAGGTTGCTTCCTGGGTCTACACCAAACTGACTGCAATAGTTGGTGTAGCGACTGAAGCGGTCATTAAGTTGGTTGGTGTTTCCACCGTTGCATTCTATCGCTCCGTTGATTGCTTGAATGGTTGCCCCGAATCCCTGACCGGAAGTAATAGCGGTGTGGCAATTGCTGTTCACATTCCAAAACCAGAGCGCAGTCTTCCACGAAGTTAGGTCGTCCTGAGCCACCAATCCTGGGTTATTCAGCAAATCCGCTACCAGATAATTTCCAGCTGCACCATAGTTTGCATTTCTGCAAAGTTACTCCAAACGGTTAATGGTCACCAAGCATTCAAATTAAACATTAGATCAGAAAAGAATTCATAATTGCTCATAAACCTATATACATACCCTGTGAGTTGCAAGGGGCCACGGCCGTAATATTGCTGTCCGGATGCGCATGGATGTTGTGTATTGGTAGAATCGCAGTAGTCGCTCTTGGCGATCTCCTCCACGTAGCACAGATCTGTCAATCAGTTAGAAACCATATTTGTCAATGTATATAAACAACCAATTGTAAACTCAAATCTTCAATCTATAGATTCAGAGGTTATGTGAAAATAATATTAGATACATACTGGTAGTCTCGTGAGCAACGTTGGCGAAGAAAGCAGCAATTTCTCTCTTGTTGTCATCGGAGGTCCCAGTTGTGCCAAAGCTAGAAAATGAATCGGCCGCATTAATGAAGTCAGTGTATGTATAGAAGGTCTTTCCTGCGCAGCCATCAGAAGCAGCAGATAAAATTCCATTGAAGAAATCTTGGGTGGCAATATCCCCAACAGCTCCACGGCATATGGAAAGAGCAGAAAGGGCAAGAGCAAGCCAGAGAATGAAAACGCTCAGACGGAGATGAGTTGCCATTATTGGCGAGTACTGTCTATCAATACTGTTGCTAACACTGTCACACGCACAGAATTGTGGCGCTCTGCTCCACTGTGATGAGAAGAGGGTGAGACGAGTGTTGGTTATATAGCCGTGAGATGATATTTAGTTTACATTGATATCATGTTGACTTATTACCATGTCTCTGGCGTAAATAACACGGGGACGCATTGACATCAACGTTTACGCGTCACAATTCCAAGCTTCGCAGGGTATATTCGATCCTCATATTTCTTTATCCCAAAAGAAATATTTCTTTATCCCAACCACTATGGTTTGGACATGGTTGAATACACCGTCAAATATGAAGAGTTGCCAGATAACATGTACTTAACCGTTCAAAGATTCGGATGGCATATACCATCCCAATAAATGGCAGAGCCAAAAACTTTCTTTCAAGCCCATTGAATACACACTTTAGGGCCGGCCCGGGCCGCAGGGAGGACGCATCTTTCTTTCAGGAGATGCCAAATTGTCTTTTAGGACCGGGCCGCAGGGAGTTGTTGGGAAGTCTGTGGTTACACGCATCTTGGTTTCAGGAGATGCCAAATTGTCTTTTAGGGCTGGGCCGCAGGGAGTTGTTGGGAAGTCTGTGGTTACACGTTCAGGAGACGCCGGCTTAGATCGTAGGTGTGAAGGCTCGTGGGCCGGGCAACAGGAGACCCTCTTTTCGGGCTGTTTATTTTTTCCGACGCTCGGATTTTAGAGCGGTTGATACGCCGTACCCCTATCACATCCCGGATTTCGGAGAAGGGGTCCGGTCTTCCATCTGTCACCTCGCCACGTACGATGGAGGACGTGGACCTTGAAGACCTAGACTATGAAGCTAGGGCGAGCAATATCCAGCCTGCTACGCTGGATATTGGCAGCCATGAACCTAGTCCACACGCACTAAGAGCTTTCTGCACATACGACGAATTTCTTGGAAGAAAGAGCCCGCTCGGCTCTCATGATTCTCCTCCGCCATCTGTGCCTGATCTTAAAGCTCAAGCGAGTGAGGAGAAGAACCCAATCTCTCCTTACGGAGGATCATCCCTCGGAGTACCCCCTCAGACGGAAAAGGAGGTCAAAAGCTCTAGCCCAGATCTAAAGGATTATGCCGCGCAAGCAAGCCTCTCGAGAAGGATATTGGAAACTCGACTCCCTCACAAGTTCGAATCCCCTACCTGAGCTCGAGCTTCCTCTATGTGCTTGAAGGAGAGAAAGGAAAGTTTTTCAATGGTGGTAGGAAAGGACATCTATGTGGTATAGGTTGCGAATTTCGCAAGGAAAACCCTTGTAGGGCACTTTTGTGGCAAAGACGTCGAGGTCGAAGCGTTGCATCGATGACTAGAGTTAAATTGGAAACCCCTCCTTGGGTACATCTCCAGGGTCATACTCTGGTGCAAGGGTGGCCCTTGTTTCTTTTTCAAAACGGAAGAAGACTACATAGCAATACTTAGATCCAACTAGAGTTGGGGGGCCTTCGGATTGGTGCTAAAGATGTGGATGCCTAATTTTGATCCTGCACGTGAACCTATGGCCTTGAGAAAGATATGGGCCATCCTAACCGGTTTACCCTTTGCATTCTAGACTAGGGATGCCCTAGAGGAAATCGACAACAAATTAGGGGTGTTCATTGGATTAGAACCCTCATGGGCTTTGAAGCAACAAATTAGGGGTGTTCATTGGATTAGAACCCTCATGGGCTTTGAAGCTTGATCGTGAGGGAAGGCTTGATTGGAAATCTGGACCCGATTCACAGAGAGAAGATGTGGAAACAAAAGGTGGATCACTGGAATATCTCGTTTAGATGCTTCAAATATCATGAAATTGGCCATGTACAGGCCCAATGCACGAAGGTCTCTCCCTGCTTATCAAGAAAACAAAAAGTGTGGCATAAGAAAAATAACGTAACAGAGTCAAAGGAAGTGCACCATGCTCAAGAGGGAATGGAAAACTTTGAACCTCGTGCACATGGATCAAAAGGTTAGGCTCGGGCTCCTACCAAGCTCCAACAGGACTAGGATTCTTCAAGTATGGAAAAATCTCCCCTTTCCCCTAACTAACGTTGATTTCTCGTTACCCCCTCTTCTCCCCTTATCCCTAGACCCCTCTCCCCATGAGCCCTTCCCCCCCTTCTCGTCCCCCCCGTCTCGAACCTCTTCTCCCCCTTTCTGCCCCTCCTGAGCCCCTCTCCTCATCCCTTGTAGTTTACCTTGAAGAGGAAGGCTGCACCGAATCCAACTATGCCAGATCTGCAATTTTTCCTTTGGACGCCTCCAGAAGGAAATCTTATGACCTAATATCTAAGGGGACGCAAAATAACTTATCCCATTCTCAAGGGGGTCTAGAACTGGACCCCCTTGAAGCCAATCTAGTGGGACACAAATCCAACCTCCTTAAGGCTAAAGAAAAGGAGGTTTTGGAAATTTACAAAGGAAAACAAGTCTCAATTACCAAGGCCCTTAGAGTGGGGAAATCCCTTTCCCTCCTCTCCCAACTAATCTTTCTTTTCTTCAATGTGAGAGGGTTAGGGGGTGCCCGCAAAAATCTAGCCTTCAAGAGGCTTCTTCAGAGCCTAAATACGAACATCATAATGTTGCAAGAGACGATATGTTCTCCCGCAAAAGCGAGGAACACCCTAGATGCCTCATTGAATAATTGGGATTGTTGTTCCCTCGACACGGATGGGATGTCAGGTGCTCTGATCATGGGATGGGGATTGGCTTGCAAAGCACTCTCCTCATCCTCCTTTTGTTCGGCCATTTCGATTAATATTATGGTTAAATACTTTGGGTTTTATTTTTTCAGTACTAAATGTTTATGGACCTTATGCTGATATATTTCCCTTCTAGGAAGATTTGGCCTCTGCAGGAATGTTCACCGATCCACTCTTAGTCATAGGCGGTGATCTCATGTTTACTCTTTCCCATAGAGAAATCTGAGGTGAAAGCTCAAAATTGGATTCTGAGAGAGGTTTATTTCTTTCTCTTCTATCTAATCTACATCTGGTAGACCTTGAACCTCTCAAGATTGTTCCCACTTGGGGAAACCACTGCACATTGAGAGAAGCAATCGCTAAGAGGCTAGACACATTTCTCGCTTCAGAGGCTTTAGTGGAAAAATGTCTTTTAGTCCAATCCTCAGTTTATGAAGGAGGTATTCCGGACCAGCAACCCATCATCCTCAAATCGTAAGAAGGAATGGATCAACCCCCTTCTCCCCTTAAATTCAATCCCCAATGGTTGGACGAAGAATATTTTCCTCTGCTAGTTTGAAAAGCTTGGAAGAGTTTAAAAGAGGAGGACCCCCTCTCTCTGATGAAATAGTTTGTTGGAAACTTAGCTAGAGTAAAAGGTGTCATTAAAAAATGGCTTCCAATTTTCAAATCTTGGAAACAAAGATAGATTATGGAAGTGGAAGAAAAAATGAAAGCCCTTTATCAGTCTATCGACGATGGCTCCCTTAGTGAGACTCAATTGAAGAAATTGAAAGATTTGGAGACAAATTGACACTCTTTCCTAAAGAATGAACATGAATATTGGAGGCTCAAAAGTAGGGCTTTATGGCTTCTGCAGGTGATAATAACACAAAGTATTCCATCAATTTGCTATTCTAAGAAGGAACATCAAAACCATATGGGAAATCAGAAACGAGGAGAGTTGCATGGTCAGCTCTTTTAAGGAAAAAGTAGAAGCATGGGTGAGTTATTTTCAGTCTATTTTCAAAGCTCCTCACGAATGCCCTATTCAAGAAATATTATAGGTGGTTTCTAAATTCCTAACAATGATTGGAGGGGAAATGAACAAGTCTTTAGAAGAGGAAGTCTTTGGATCATAAGTAAAAGAAACCATATCCTCTATGCAAAAAGGCAAAAGCCCCAGACCGGACGATTTTCCAGTAGAATTCTTCCTCGAGTTCTATGATCTTATGAAAGACGACCATCTTCGAATAATAAAAGAATATCAAAGGACCAATATGATTCTGGGATCTTTGAACTCTACCTTTCTCCGTATCATACCAAAAAGGGAAGATTGTTCTTCCTTTGGGGATTACCGTCTCATTTCTTGTTGTAATGTCATGTACAAAATTATATCCAAGATAATCGTGTTAATCCTAAAACCTATTCTAAGCAAAATCATCAGAGATGAACAATTCGGGTTTCTACACAATCGCCACATCCATGATGTTGTGGCCATGTCATAGGAGGTTTTTTATTTGGCCAAATCATTGAAGGAGAAATTAGCTATTTTAAAGTTGGACCTTTCCAAGGCATATGAAAGAATTAATTGGACCTTCCTCCACCTTGACTTGATTCAGATTGGTATGTCTCTGACAATAGTAAATTGAATAATGGGTTGCGTCGATTCCACATCCTTTGCAGTCTTAATCAATGACTCTCCTTCCATATTTTTCAGGGCTTCGAGGGGACTACGACAAGGCTGCCCTCTCTCCCCTTTCCTCTTCCTCTTAGAAGCCAAATCTCTTTGTCAATTGATGAAATAAGCCATAGATGTAAGCAGGTTAAAAGGAGGGAAGGTTTCAAATACAAAATTCATTTCACACATTTTTTTTGTGGATGACATCCTTTGCAGTATTCAAGGATCCATCAAAGAACTGGAAGAGCTCAACATTGTGTTAGAGCTCAACTGTAGAGCCTCCGCTATGGAAATAAACTATGAGAAATGTTCCATCATTTTTCACGAAAGTTCGAGGGAGAATTAAGTCAGTACATGGTTGCCCCCAGACATGTTCACCTGATTGCAATAAAACATGTGATGAGGTACCTTAAAGTTACAATGAATTATGGACTCAAGTATGTTGCAGATAATGAGATCAGTCTACTTGGATATTCGGATTTAGAATGGGTCGGTAGTGTTGCAAACCAGAAAAGTACATTAGGATGTTCCTTCACTTTGGGATCTGGTATGATTTCATGGATCGGTAAGAAGCATTCATGTGTAGCACTCAGTACGGATGAGGTAAAGTATGTGGCAGCATGTGTAGCAAGTCGTGAAGCATTGTGGCTTCGAAAATTATTGACTGGATTATCCGATATTGCAATGGAGGTGACTTGTATCTTGTGCGACAATCAGAGCTATATAAAGTTGTCAGAGAACCCAGTGTTTCATGATAAGTCGAAGCATATTGAAATTGGGTATCACAATATCAAGGATATGTTGCAGAAGGGAATAGTGAGGCTCCAATATGTGTCTACCGATGAGCAGGTTGCGGATGTGATGACAAATCCGTTGTCAAGGATGAAGTTTGAGTACTTCAGGGACAAGCTTGGCATAGTCCCTCTTTAGAGGGAGTGATGGATTTAGATGTTACCGCAGGATAGTGGATGACATGATGACATGTTGTAGCTATTGGAGAGCTACCCAACAACCCTGGATGCATGTTGAAGAGATGAGGTACATATGTTATCGTATGGTACTGGATGTCATGCATTAGATATCCGAGTTTTCTATGGGAAATTGGATAGTATCATGATGACATGTTGTAGCTATTAGAGAGCTATCTACCAGCCCTGGATGCATGCTATGAAGTCAATATGGATTTCTTGTGATGTATAGATCTGTGTGTCCAATCAATGGTCATGACATCGTGTGGATGGCAACAATGTTAGAGTCTGTGATGGATATAATACCTTCCTCATCAAGAGAGAGTGTTGAGATTTTATGTAATTTCAGAAGTTATTCCTAAGTGTAATTGTGAAAAGGTTTATTGATAAATCATGTCTTTTAGAGTATAAATAGAGGTTATATCGAGTCATTTTGAGATCGCTTATCGAACATAAGTACAAGAGAGTAGTGTGCACTTACCTAGGAGGATATTCTTGGTTCATGTTTGTGTCTCTTTTGTCTTGATTTTGTGAAAGAGCATTGTATGACATTGTACATGTTGGAGGAATCTATATTGAGGAAAGTTTGCAGGTTTTTCTCCCCCTTGTGGGTTTACCTAAGGATATATCTTATTGTTCTGTGGATATCTATCCTTCAGTTTTGATCCTTTTGCATATTAAATAATAAAAAAAAATATAATACTTTAACTGTTGGAAAAACATAAAAACATCAACAAAGGACATATGAACTCACATAATTAGAGTCTCTAGTGGTCTCTAGAATATATAGAAGCTCTCCCAATGCTCCTCCAAAGAGATATATATAAAAAAAAAAATTATGAAAGGGGAGAAGAATTCAAAAGTGTTGTTATGTTGTTCATTTGCACATGTGCTTGTCCTATCTATCACAACCATAAGTCAGTGAGCCTAGCCTGACCAAGAAGCTAAAGGGAGAAGTAGGGAGAAAAAGAGTCAAGGGAGAATGGCATCAACATCCAAGGTATGAATGTTTGATGTATTTCTCTTATATTCATTAATAGATAAATGGTTTTCCCCAAATGTTTGTGTTAATCATGTAATATGTTTGTATTTTATTCTATGAACGGTAAATCAAATTAGATCTTAGGCATCTTTATTATTTCTAACACTAGAAGAAAGAAGAAGATTGACAATGTTTGTTTCTTGTGTTTAGGAAGCAGATGGTAGGAACTCGAGCTAGAACTTCAGATCTACATAAGCCAAGACATATAGGAACAACCTTCATATTAAAAGTTATGTTGATCTACTCTTATCTAGTGTAAAATAAATTGTGTGTTCTAGATCTAGGGAAACCATAGAAGTCTAAACCCTCTTCTGTCTAGCATTACTGGGCTAATCCTAGGGAGATTTGTTTGTGTATTCAACAAGATCCCTATGATATTTTTTCCCATAACACTTATTCATTAAAGATTGGATTCAATCCCAAAATAAAAAAATCTACAACTCTTTTATCATTTGGAAACCACCATCAATTGTTTCCCTTTTAAATGGGGAATTGGCTAATTTGGAGGGTTGGGAAGGGAGATAAGGTCCATCTTTTTCTTGACCTCTAGATTGGAAGCAAATATCAACATAGATTTCCCATCCCCCCCATTCATGATTTCAATTCAAAGGGATTATATACCCTTCGACAAATTGCAATAGGTGAAGCACTCAACTAAAGAGAACAATAATGGATTTCCTAGAGAGATTTGGATGTCAATGAGGAATACAATATGATATAGACCTCTTACAAAAAAATTCTTATAAATTGCAACATTTTCATTAATGAAAAGGAGGATGAAATCCTTTGTTCTGCAAACCCCTTGGGGGGTTGTGAACCTAGAATTTGATACAAATATCTATCCATTGAAGGCTTTGACAATTCTACTTGCTAGTGGTGGAAAGTGCTCTAGAAATACAAACTCCTTGCAACAACCAAACCTTTTATGTGGCTTCTTCTTAACAATAGAGCCTTAACCTAGGATTTGCTTCAAAAAAGAAGCTACAAGGTCCTTGGAAGATGTAGCTCATGTGAATCTAATCTACAAATAAACATACATCTCATCATATCCTTCCCATTCACTAAGAAGGTATGTATTGGAATTCAAGGACTTATAGGCTTGAAACCCAAATGGCAAGGGGACTCTATTGAAGTTTCTTTAAAGAATTGGCATAAAGACAACTAAACAAAAGCTTATAGAGCCTTGCCTCTCACTATGGTATGAATAGTCTGGCTTCAAGAAACATTTTTTTTTTAGAACAAAGGAACGCTTCCCTTCAAATGTGCTTCCCAAAGTTCGAATATATTGAGTTTCTTTCCCTATTTCTCCTCTATACATCATTGTGCTTGGAACCTTGATATGAACATTGACACTCAAATTCCATAGGACTTTGTTAATGGAGCCTCCCAAGGAGAACCACCCAAAGGTGGAGTTGGTGGCTTATTCTAGCTCTAACAAAATGAATTCCTAAGCTTAGAAGCTAGTACTGGTCACTCTTCGAACAACCAAGGTGAATTTACATCTCTTAAACTAGTTCCAATCCTTTCTATTGAAAAATGAGTTTCTAAACTTCAAGTCCTGCTGGATTCCCTCCTTGTGATCCAATGGGTGAGTGTCGATTTTGAGCTAAGAAAACTCTTGTTACATCCCCTTCTTTGAGACATCAAGCAACTATAATCTTTGTTTACTCACATCACTTTTTCTCATGTTTACGGGGAAAATAATAGGGAAGATGATAAGCTATCATACGATGACTTAGAGTTGGAAAAAGGAAATTGGGAGACCAAAGAGTCCCAATAGGGACACATTTCTTCTTATTTTCATGAATCCTATCTTTAGTATTCTGACACACTTTCTGAGTTGAGCTACTGAAAGACTTTCATGAATGGTACATAAAGTAATTGTTGGATTATGTTATGCTTTTTGATGTATAGTGGTACTGACATTTCTTAATTATAGCTATTGATAGGAATGGTTGTATCCCCGTGACATGTAATTGCTTCATGTAATTGTTGTTTTTTTGGTTCCTCGCTAATATCATAATTGACCAATATTTTTTATAAATTTATACCTCTTGGTCTCTTCATATTTTGATCCAACAAGGATGATGGAAATACCCACCATTCATAAAAATACCCTTCATGGTATTATGCCCATGTAATTTTGTTAGCCTCTAATAAAATTAATATTTTTTCCATGGAAAAAGAAGTTCAAAGTCTATTAACAAACTAAATCTATTAACTAAGATAGTATTGAAACATTATACAACTTGCAACTTATTAAAACTTATATAATGTACCATGTAAATTTAATATTTTTGAAAGAATTAAGTTAGTCTTCTTTATTATTAAGTTAAATTTATCCAATTTAAGAGTATTATATATATGATTTTTTTACTACAAGGAGTGTTCTAAAATGAATAAACAAAGATGAAACTTAAATTTCAGTTATAATGGAAGGAAAGTTCCAACGTTGAAAATAACGAATGGTTGGTGAGAATCCTACCCACAACTTTACACTAGTGAAATCAAATTTGCATTGCGTTCTATGCAGAATGAGGAGAAAACAAGGCATTTTATATTGCTGCATGGGTTCCACGCTTGACACTAGCATAGAGGCCATGGTATCCAAGAGAAATATGTGGTAGCAAAAGGATAAACATAAAACCAAAAAGTAAGGAGTGACTATTTTATAAGTCAAATATTTTATAAAATAATGTAATAAGTGGTAGCAAAACGGAGGACATAAAAACCAAAAAATTATTTGATAAATAAAATTGTCAAAACACATACAATGTAGAAGGAAAATAGATTTACAAAGTCTAACATAATATGGTTAGTGGGATGTGGAATATTAATAATTATTCCACAACTTTAGACCAATGAAATCAAATTTGCTCCATTACACTATGCATAATATTGACCCACTATGAGAGGAGGCGAAAAGAAGGATTTTCTAGCATGCTTGACAATGACACTAAGAAGAAGAGAATCCACGTCATTCGAAGGGAAATATGTGGTAGCAAAAGGACGAACATAAAACCAAAAAGTAAGGAGTGATGACTTGATGTATCAAATAATTAATAAAATATAGACCAAATTGTAAGGGGGTGATGACTTGATATACCAAATAATTAATAAAATAAAGTGATGGAATAAATTAAAAAAGTAAGGATGATGAGGTGATAAGTCAAACCATCAATGAAATAAGGTGCAGTTGGATGATTACACGTGGCAAAAGGAATATTTATGAGGGAAGTAGAAGTGTAAAGTTAATCTAAGATTTCATTTCAAAATGGACATGGTCAATTAAAGTGATTAAAAATTAAAAAAGATTTAATTGCAGCAATTAAAAACTATTATTAAAATGGATTATGAAACAATGCTCAAGCATCACAAACGTATGGTTAGAAGAAGGGTGGATGGATAAGATGAAGTCGCTTTGTGAGTAATATAAAATTAGCACAATTGTTAACTCGCGGTTGGTGAATGTTAAAAGGCTTACAACTGAGGAAATCTGAGGTAGAGGAAACGCGTGGATAGTTGATTAAATCTGTGATAGCATGTAAATGTGGCTTGTTTAATATGTGTAATTTTCAAGAATGAAGTTGAAGGAGTGCTTGCCCATTTGACTCATTGATTTTGGAGGACGACTAAGAATATATCGGCATCTTCAATGTGTAGCCATCAGATTATAATTTAAGATTAAAAGATCATTAATTGTGCCCATTTCCATAAACGTGGCTTGTCTAATATGTGTAATTTTCAAGAATGAAGTTGAAGGAGTGCCTACTAAACGTGGTAATCTCAAAGGTTAATTATTTAAACGTGGCAATCATATGATGTTACAGTAATTTCTTAATATGATTAGGTAAATGTTAAAAAGTAAACAAGTTAACTGATGCATTCATAAATGCAAGGAAGTTATCAACAATAAATTTGACTCATTGATTTTGGAGGACGACTAAGAATATATCGACATCTTCAATGTGTAGCCATCATATTATAATTTAAAATTAAAAGATCATTAATTGTGCCCATCTCCAATAGGTATACGCCTTAATTATTGGTTTTATGTTTTCAATTTTTAGTGTATATTTTTAATTAAATAGATATTTATGCCTATAGACTTATACCTATTGATAATGTACATAATTAATGAGCTTTTAATTTAAAAACCTAATTTAATGGCTAGCAATAAAAAAATGTTAGCATATTCTTAATATCATTATATATATTATTTAACAAAAAAAAATTACAATTAAACAGATCTTATTAAATCCAACAAAAAAAAATGCTGAGTTATTAAAATCTGTGATGTTCACAAAAAAAGATGTTATTAAATCCATAAAAAAATAAAAGTTTGAACATGCCATTTTTTCCCATGTGATTGAATAATTGAATTGGTGAAACCATTTAAAAAATTGCAAATTAAATAACAGAACAATTTTCGGATACTCAAAGATTTTGTTAAGTTATTAAAATCTGTGATCTTCACAAAGATCCTATTAAATCCAACAAAAATAAAAAATTGTTAAGTTATTAAAATATGTGATTTTCACAAAAAAATCTTATTAAATCCATAAAAATAAAAGTTTGAACATGCCATTCTTTCCCATGTGATTGAATAATTGAATTGGTGAAACCACTTAAATTGTAGCTTCGTGGCCAATTATTTGTGCAGATCAAGAAATTCTTAAAAGACAAATCTTCTTATTCACAAATTAATGCGAAAATGAGAAGATGCTGCATTATTCAATGTGTATATTGTATATCAATGTTTCCTCAAGTCATAATTAATGCAAAAATGAGAGTATGCTACATTATTATTCGATGAGTATTTTCTGAAATTTATTTTAGGCATAGGTATGGCTAGTATTATCATGTTTATAGGTATGAGGTATAAAAGGGATTTAATAAAATAATTTTGGAAGGTATTTATCAATATCTAATATCTAGTGAAAAATATTTTTTAATAGCTAATGCATGTACTATGTCATACAAGTTTAGTGAGTGAAGATCTTGTGTTAAAAAATGAAGTGAACAAAAATGTATGTCATTATATTCAGTTATTATGGAAGATTTTTGGTTGACCAAAATGTTAAATTATTACTCGGTTGAAATACAATCAAACATTTAAAGATATATATTTATTTTTTTAATTTTTAATTTTTTTTTTCAATATAAAGATGATGATATAATGACACTTGAGAATCCAACATCTGTGTGCTGAAACAATTTGTTTAGATCAATTAAATTGATGATGGTTAACATCCACTAAGACCAACTCTAGTTTATCGAACCTTAAGAAAAGTAAAGAATTATTTCTCATTAGAATTCAGAATGTGGGTGTACTTAGGACATTCTATGAGAAGTGATTTTCATCTTCAACCCTTTTAGTGTCATAAAGATGACCAATTCTTTCAACACACAAAGTTTCAGGAATTGTCTTATACCATAATTTTCCCTTAAATTTATATGTAATAATAAAATTGATACTTGTTTTGCAAACTAACATTTTTCTTTATTCATGAATCATTTAGCCAAGACTCACCCTTCTTTGAGGAACACATGGTTTTGTTTGGAGTTTGAAGAAATCTTAGGATGCCTCTTGCCTTGAATGTTGTCTATCTTACTCCCGTACATTAGGCACCTAGTCATAGTCATGTTCTCAATGGGGGAAAGACTCGCCTCTATGAGGAGGACACAATAGGATATGGTGTATTGCCTTTAATTTTGAGATTATAATTTATAAAATACTTTTGGATTTTCTCTACCTTTCTCCACGATTCTGTAGAGATACTATAGCCTCAAAATTCACAACCATATTTAAGATAACACGAGTGATGAGATTTTCGTAGAGGAGTTTATTCTTATCCCATAGTCGAAGATCCATTGATTTACAATTATTTTCATGTCGATAATAATATTTCCACCCTCCATTTATCATTTTGTCAATGTTATAGTTCCAATTAATCTTGTGATGGAGATCGATTCCAGGATATTTGTATGAAGTCACTTCTTCCAAGTTGTTGTCGTCAGACAAAAAATTAGTGTAAGTGATGTTGTTGGATTTAATTATCATAACTTTCGATTTGTCAATGTTAACAGTCATACCCATACTAGAGCATAAATACTTGAGGATTTTTAGTTGCTTTTCAAGATCAAAAGGAATCCTCACCAAAAGAACACTATCATTAATTCAAAGAAGAAAGATGAAGACTATACTAGTGTGAGTCGGGCTAATAGAACTTGCTTCTTCCAAACAATCCTCTAACTTGTTAATATATATGTCGAATAAGGAAGGGGATTGGGACAACCTTTCTAAAATCCTATATTAAAATTAATTTATTTTGAAGAAGCCTCACCCTTCCTAAACTTGGCAATAAAATTCTCATACAACCCTACTAGAACATTTATTTCAACTCGAAATGAACTTTTATCTCTTCTAATCTATTCCAAAGGTTAGTCTTCAGAAATATGTCTAAAAAATTCTAAAGTCAATGAAACAATACATGCGACTAGTTTTATAATTCTAAATGTAACACACCCAACTCCCTAAGTACCCTTTTAAGGGATGGGGTATCAATATTTCGCTTTTCCTCAATCAAATAGAAACCTATTCTCGAGGGAACCATAATCTTTTACTCATCAATATCTTTCCAATGATTGTTTTCATGCTCAAAACTGAGCTTTGGATCAAAAGTTATGGCCCTCTAAAGTTTCTTGGGTCTTCTTTAATCATACGTCACTTCATTTCCATGTGGCATCCATGTGGCTTCCTATCACTTATGCCATCTAACGTGGCACTGGCATAAAATCCACCACCTGACCCTTCAATCTTTTTCCTATCATACCCTCAACCCATTATCTAAATTGATGACTTTGATTCTTTCAAGCCCCTCTCCTTAGAGTTCCCTTTCCACGAAGTTGTATCCCACTTCGACAATATGCTCCGACCATACGTTCCTCGACAAATATGATGGCTCTCGGGTTTAGTTAATCAACGACTCTGGATTCTTCAAGGTATTTACTTGCACGATGGTTCATGCCTAATGCTTTTAACCCCTTTTCTCCTTGACCAAAGGGGACCCATAGAGATCGACAAAAAAGATCACATCTCAGCCTATTGACTGACCTACGACTATAATCACCTCTTGGAGTCCCTCCTATCGATGTACCTTTTAGATCCTTTGATAGATCAACAACTGTCGTTTCATCGCATCCCTCTCTAATCAACGACTCAGATCTTCCCTTAGATTTTTCACCTACATGCGCCCAAATCCTCTTGGCACATGATGCCATATTTGCATGACACGTGGAACCATAGAAACCTAACACACAAAAATCATATTTTTCATAGACATCCACTTGTAGGTGCCAAGTCACTATGTCACATGGCACCTTCTATGCTTGACACATGGCACCCTCCACGTCATCTTCTTGAGCTCTTAGAGAAAAATCAACGATTTAGATTGTCCATTTATCCCGCTGATCTTGGAAGATCGACAACCCATATTTCCTCTCGGAGTTCCTCCATTGGAGTGTATCTTCATAATCCACTCTGAATAACACCCTACGATGAATGGTCAAGATCTTTTCACCTGAGATCTAATGGTAAGGGTTAAGACACCTTTCTTTATGTATGAAACCAACGTGGCTCGTATTAGGCCTATCCTATGAATTGGAAATCGACATGTGTCCACCTCTATAGACGCTAGTTTCTACGCGTCTGAACACATGGCCCTGCCACCTGGTTATGACACGTAGCACTCAAAATACATTATAAGGTCCTATCTAAGAAATTGATTCTACTTGACATGTGGCACAATTCCCACGTGACATATGGACCAATCTTCATATACCACGTGGGCCAATTGAAATTTGACATGTCACCGTCGGGTGTATGACCCTCCTCAATTTGCAGGCTTATATCTCAAAACCAACTGTTAGGATCTGATCTTCCTTTCACTGATTTATGGTCCTGGTCATCCCTCGTAGTAGTCCCATTAGAGTTCCTTCCACACCGGGAGCACCACTCATTCTAATCAACCCTCTTTGATGAACAATTTAGATATTTCGTTGCTTATATCTAATGGATAATGTTCAAGGGCAGTTTTTAAAGCCCTTCTGGACCAACCGGGCCATGTTAGGCCCATTGGCCAATCGACTATTTCCACACGTCACCCTAAGGGACACATAATCTACCATGCTAGAAATACATGCGACACTCATATTGTGTCATGACCACTCTCTCAATAGACCAAGGTACCTTGACATGTGGCATAACCATCGTTTGACACGTTGACCTCCATGTGGACTTGATGTGGTGTACACATCACCACTATGCACTCAAATTCTCTAAACAGGTGCAAACACATGTCCTACCTATAACACACTAACCACCAAGCTAGCCCCTCCATCACCCTGACATCACTCTCCTTTGTCAATAATCACTGAGGGAGTTGGTAGGGCCCACGACAAATTGATGGCTAGGATTGATTCTCGTGTCCTAGTCGATCAACAACTCAGACCACCTCTCGATATTTCCCCACCATAGTGCCACCACTCTGAGTCTCCATTAATACTCTGAATATCATTCCCCTGTGAGATCTATGCATAGGGTCCAATGGTCCATAATATCCCTCAGAATTCTCCCCATCGTAGTACATGAACTAAGGGTACTCCAACTATCTAACTCCGAATATGCTCTACATAGGGAGTTCCAATGGTCCCAATTATCTCTCGAAGTCACTCCCTGATAGATCAATGGTCCTTGTTGTCGCAGGATGCCTCGTCCCCTGACACTGTAACCTACTTCGATGGAGGGACAAGATCTATTCACGATGCCAAATGAACAATTGTGATTCCTTAAAGCTTAAAACATTGAATTTGTCCAGGTTAACATTATGAAATCAGATGTTAGTAAAGTTTTAAGGGTTTTTCCTTCAATTAACTATCCGATATTAGACTTATCCTTTCCAGAGATTCTTCTAGGCCCCTTCTCCAAGTTTACCAGCCCTTTTGGAATACTCAACTTTCCCCAAAACCACTAAGTCATTCTTTCTTCGTTGTTTAGGTGGGGTTGGAGTTTCTCTTTTGCACGATATATACACCACGAGAATGGTTTCACCGGAGATTAAGGATCCCTACATTACAAAGAGACCTATCTCAAACCACAAATATGGTTACAGTTTTGTCCCTTCTAGGAGGAAGGTCAAAGTAATTCCTCCTCTCCCTATTATGGGTGTCTTAGCTAATGTTCCTAACTATATTTTCCTAGATATCACACCGCAAAAAAATCTTTATTGCACACAAAATAGGCACAAATATACAATTTCATTCATAAGAGGGAACCCTTGTACAATTCCTTAATCATTCAAGTAAAAGGAAGGATTCCCTTGCTCAGATATGCACTACACTTAAAATTACATACATATATGTTATCCTACAAGTATAATAACTTTCCATAGGACATAACCCAAGCCATAAAATAGGTATACACTTACCATACCATCAAAACATGAGTCCTTTTCTTTCAATTAAGTTACACAAGGTGGAGATACTTATTTGTTATAGATTATATCCGACCAACTAACTGTGGGTTTACTCCTTTCGACCCTACCATAGACTCTGTGTGCCCAGTGACTTTGGAAATACACCACACCTGTGCCAAGCCGTGATACCACCAAGGAATTCTCTATGCTCACCTCTCCTAGCTCGGGCCTCTTTAAGTTTTATCATATGCTTCTACAACATCAAGGTTTTGGCCTCTCAGCTCAGGATGGGTTCTTGAGTTCTCATACATGTCCTGTGACTAGTTTATTGCTTTCCAACTCCCTTAAGTTCTTCTCCTTGTGCACATTTCCCCTTTTTCCCCCTTCTTCCCCTTCGTGTGTTCCTTGCAAGTAATCTTCTAGGAAGGTTCACGATCTGTCTCCCTTCTTTTGTCAGAAGGCACTTGCGTGTCAATCATGGGAACCCGTGAGGTATTTCTTTTTGTTCTCTGGTTGAAATTTTTGTCTATTTGAGTTAGACCTCCATAATCCCATTCATTGAGGGTGGTTAGTTTCTCAACCACCAATCCTCCCTCATTAACTAATTTTCCTTGAAATTGAGGCTAAGGGAAATAATATGTTCTCTCCGATTCAATTATTTCAAAAAAGGGGCATTGAGTCATCGTATCATAATGAACCACTCTCTAGGTTTCCCATTCTTTCCCTACATAGTATCATGGCCAGTACTCAAGGCTTCACCACTCAGTCAACTAGTTGGAAGTTAAAATAATACATTTACATTGTTTGCATACCATGGCATGGAAATCATTAATCATGAATAATTACAATATGGAGGAAACATGGGTGTTACAATCCCCTCCCTCGTAAAGGAACACCATCCTCGATGTTCTTTTCATTTTAAGAACACCAACCATGGTTTCATCTTTAAACTTCCTTAGCAACGTAATTCCTCTTCTTTGTCTGGCCCTCTCCATACTCTTGGCATTTATCACCTGTCCACAAAAATATTAGACAACAAGTGTATTAATCCACAATTCCATGCATAAACATTTAATTACTGTTCAAAACTCAAGGAAAAATATCCTTATCAACACAATACTTATCTGTGCAATTACGTTGATCTGCATCTGTATGACTGTCTCATTAACTTGGCTCACGTTTTTTCTTGACATACCCATTGTGCTCATGATACCAATAAAAGAGTCCCCCAATTCTTTCACATGAGCTCAAAGTCTTCCCTTCCTTTCCATCACTGGTCGTCCAGGTTGAGGCTCAAGCATCCTCTTCTCTGTTATGTATTCCCTTGGGCGATCCATCTTTCCTGCCAATGTTTTCTCACATAAGAATATTTTCATAGACTTCATCGAGTCTTACAGTTGGAGCATCCGCCAAGCTTGTTCTGTTGAGGCTTCCCTCTATTTTTCTCTGTTGAAAGCATCCCTTCGGCCCATGTTACCACAACACAACATTCTCTTTGGAGAACATGGATTATCACAAAGTCCTCCTATCACAACAATATCCTTCTCCATGCTTTCCATATTGACAATCATCATCTATTTATTTAAGACGGACCTATAATCTGACATGTACCACATGCATATAGTGAATTCATGAGATATCATCATCAATTTCAACTAAGAATTTTCTTTGAAGTATTACACCCACATGTTTCCATTTCACTTTTATATTTTTCTTATTTGTTCCATATTGAAACCAGATTTCACAAGCATGAGATTTTCCTTCTTATAACATTTTTTTTCAATGGGCATTGGTCTTCCTCATGGGATTACAACACTGCCATATGCAATAACTTTTTCCCTGCAATTCCATCTTCACACAACCAAACAAATTGTTAGTTATCATGCACATACATTTTCGTTTCACACTAACAATCAAATCATATTTATCCATTCAATGATATAAATTAAAAGGAAATATATTATTCCTTTGACATGCATCATTCCAACATACCATAGTTTTTTCAAATACAATTCAAACATAAAAAAAAACAGTGAATGTGCCAATGCTCGTGTTCACATTCACACACAATGCACCCTTCCATTGATTTCATATTGGTTACTTTTCATACAAGAATTCTACCATGGTGTGTTGGAATTCAACCAATCTCTCACCATATGGATTTATATCCACATTCATTATTACAACAGGACTTTGTTTCCTTCTCTAAACTGATCATGACCTCAAATCAACATACATTTTATGAAATTAAAATTTAATATAAATTCATTTAAGAATTCCTTCTTTATGGGTAATTAGGGTGCCAACCCTCATGGTCACGCAATTCTCTTTTTTACTATTCTACAACTCTGGTAAAGTAATGGAAGATCATTCTTCTATAGTGTATAGTCTTATTCATGCCTATTCTTGCAATCATGCACTTTTTCAATGCATTCAATTAATGTGCTTCTTATGAGCACTTTTGTTCCCAATCATTCTCGATCGGTCAAGGCTATCATGACAACTTTGTTCATGAATTTTCTTGCAAGGATCTTAACCATCCTTGGCTGCCAAAGGTCCATACCTCCATCATTTAGGTTATCTTTTTTCTTTAATCATACCTTGCTTGGGTATCAATGGAATACATTAGTCAGTCAAAATCATTTACATATTATTAAAATAATAGAATATTTTAGAAGGGATTCTTACTGAATCCCTCCATATGATATGCCTTATATGCATGAATACTTTTACACTTGTTCTAGCTACCAACACCTTTATGATATTACGCCATCAGTGGTGCTCCAAGGGGATTCCTAAGGTCTTTTCATCAACCCTTTTTTACAACAACCTTCTTGTATTATTCCTCTACTTGAGTTTATCCATCATCAAAATTTGTCTTTCCCCCAAAACCCCAATCATTTCCTACACACAACATGCACCTTCATATCCACAATTATATTAGTTGTCATGTTAAATAAAAAGGTATGTACCTTAGTATTTAAATCAATAAACTTTTTTAGATATGTCCTAGCATAGCTAAATGTACTCCATGGACATTATCCTCAATGTTTTCTTGAGTTCAATACAATCAAACTTTCATTTGTCTATATATTCACACAGTTATCAACATTCCCATGCTAAAACACTCACACACAACAACATATCAACTTCTCATCCTATAGAATCACATTACATAAAAAGAAAAGGGTTAAGGGTGTTGGTTGTGGAGTCTGATTATCTTCCTAATTCATAGGTTTGTTTCATCCATGCTTGGAC
Source organism: Picea engelmannii (assembly GCA_009831015.1). Lineage (NCBI taxonomy): Eukaryota > Viridiplantae > Streptophyta > Pinopsida > Pinales > Pinaceae > Picea > Picea engelmannii. The sequence continues at coordinate 538,981 of ML777686.1, read as the reverse complement.
TCCATTCCCTAATGGGGTGTGTGGGGGGGGATTTCCCCCCCACAACTGTCACCAGGGGGTTCATGGAAATATTGGGAAAAATTGCCTTGTAAAATATTGTAATTTCGTAGTCAATTTGGACCGTTCATTATAAGGTCGCAAATATGACAGTAGAAGTTATTTTTAGGGTTTTTTTCCCTAGAAGGAAACCCTCTCTTATGACGGAATTGTATTGTGGTTGTGTATTATTGTGAATATTGTATTATGAGAGAGGAGATTGTGAGAGAAAGAAAATGAAGTTACATTGGGTGTGTTGTAGGTTGTATCCCTTCATTTTGTTGAATATAAAAAGGAAGGACTTGGAAATTTCTCTGGTGGACGTATCCCACATGGGTTCAACCATGTATATCTGTGTGTCTATTGTATTGTGTATCTTTTTTGTTTTATTTCTGCATTTGTTTTATTTTATTGCTCTGTGATCCTATTTTTTCTAACAAAGGGACTCTTTCCTCTTAGACTTTCAACTTGACTGAATTGTTCCCAAGGTCTCACTTCCTTTGCACATTCATGATTCTAACCAATCTCATACTCATTTGTTCATTTTCCTTTCACCATTTGTACTTGTTTTCAGAGTCGTTTCTTTTAATTATTACAACTCTGTTAAGCAATTCGTAGTTTTAAAGTAAGAAAAGTATTCATCCTTTCATACTTCTTTGCTTATGTAGTCTATCCCCTGTTGGGATATTCCTACTCTTTTCCTTAGGAAGTCTTGGTCAGGTTCACCTTGACCTTGTTGGATAATTCAACATGCTACAACAACAATCTTTTTGTTCACCCTGAGTCATGAAATTTTGCATTCTCCACATTTACCAAATCAGATTGGCCAACATTTATTTGTTATTATTTCTTTCATGCATTATGTTTTAGAATGTAATCCATGATTCTTATATAGATAGGCTTTCAACCTACTGCCTAATTTCTCAACAATTATTGATGTTATGGCTCTATTCTCTTGAAATAATCTTTGCACAGTTCCTCCACATGGAACTTCTTCAACATGCAACCCCTCTTGTTGCATATCCAATACCATCCAAAACAACCACAATCTAGAGTTATCTTCAACTTATTATTTCATGGATTCACCCAATATTCCATAAGGAATTATCGACATGCATCTCTATTATGCATTCAATTTACACATCCACACATGCACATGATTCTATTGTTATTTTATTCACCATGCACTCATCCACCTACATATTTAATTTAAATTAATCTCACTCATGATTATTAAGAGTCATTTGTGTGCAATTTTCAAGGAAAAATTATATTTCCTTGTACTCATAATAATAGGGTACCCTTTCTCATTGCTCCTTTGGTATTTCATATTCAATTTCTTTGAGGATATGGAATACCTCCCCCTCAAGATATTATTAAAAAAGAAATAGTCATGACTCTTCGAAATAGAGTCATCCATGCATCCTTGGTATTTATTCAATCCTAGCAAGTTCAATTTGTGCCTTACATTTCACTTATTCAGGAAGTCATATCATACCTTTAGTATACATATACCCATATATTATGCATATGCCTTTCTTGCACATTTCACATTATTCATTTATGTTTATATGATATGAATATCATCCTTCTTTAAAGAGAAATTACATCCATCCACATGGTTAGTCTCACATACACATTCATTTCTTCATTCAAAGTAGGAAACCTTATAACTAATTCATTCCATGCACTCAAGCATCCACTTACATACACATATATTCAACATGCAAGTTCATTGGTTGCACCCTTTTTCCATGTCATTCACACAAATTGACATTAAAAACTTCCATGCCATTTCTCCCTGTGATTATTACAGTCATTCGTATGACAAGTCCCATATGGGTACTCATAATTATCCAACCTTCTCTCATGGAAGTATCCAACAATAAGTCACTCTTTCCCAGCTACTATAAAAACATTTACAGTTCAAAAATACAACTAGGTATTTACAATATTACCCAGGGAAGTAAAATTCCCAAATCCAACTTCCTTTCATGCCTCAAACCATTCTTTAATTCATTATTAGTCATAATCATTCACAAGAACACTTTAAGGAATTATCACAATCATATTTCTTTCTTTCACAACGCAGAGGAAAATACAAATATTTAATGAGTGTATTCATGGGTGTATTCATGGATTTTCACTCCAACATATCAAATTTCTTTAGTATTTCAACTGCATACTTCCCTTGGTTAAGGAATATCTTTCCTGGGCTCTGCCAGACCTCAAGACCTAAGAAATAGTGCATTAGGCCAAGGTCTTTCATCTCAAATTCTGCAGGGAGCTTCTTCTTACAACCGATGATGAGATTTTCTTCTCCAGTTAAGAATAAGTCATCCACATACAACAACAATATGACATGCTCATCATTCATAACCTTGAAGTAAAGGTTAGAATCAACTTTACTCTTGGTAAAGCCCAATCTCATCAGAAAGTTGTCAATCCTTCCATAACAAGTTCTAGGAGCTTGCTTTAATCCATACAACGCCTTCTTCAACTTGCAGACATAATTCTTCTTGTATTCAAATTCAAACCCATGAGGTTGTTCTATATACACTTCTTCTTCAATGACACCATTCAAGAAGGTTGTTTTCATGTCCATCTAGTGTAACTTCCACTTCATCTTAGTTGCAAGAGTGATGATGGTTCTAATTGAAGTGTATTTGGCTACAGGAGAAAACGTCTCTTCATAGTCAATGCCTTCCTTTTGAGAAAATCCACGAGCAACAAACCTTTATTTATATTTCTCAATACTTCCATCAACGACATGCTTTATTTTGAAAATCCATTTGGAAGATACCACATCCTTTCTCTTTGGTCTGGGAACTATTTCCCATACATCATTCTTTATAATGGATTGGTATTCTTCCATCATGACATCTACCCATTCTTTCTTCTAAATATCTTATTCAAAGAAAGTAGGATCCTTCTCTAAGAGATCACACATCAAAGACATATAACTAGAGAATGGCTTGGGTTTCTTGACTTGTCTCATGGCTCCTTCCTGGGCACCATACTTCTCTCCATCTTAAATAAGTTCCCTAGCCCAGGCTGACTTTATCTTGTGGGAGATCGTCATCTAAGCAGGTTCTTGGGATTCTATTATGTCATGATCTTCTAAAATATCCTCATCAAGGGAAGTTATGAATTCCCTCACTGTTTCTGCAAATCTGGGAGCCACATGTTCTTCTTCATATACTTCTTCAAGTTGACATCTTCTTGATTTCTTGAGTGTTGCATCTTCATCAAAGGTTACATCCCTGTTGATATCAATATGATGGTAACCTGATATATAAACTCTGAAGGCCTTGGAGACCTCACAATATCCAACAAATATTCCCTTCTTTCCTGAAGGGTCCAACTTGGTTCTCTTTTCTTTTGGAATGTGTACAAATATTGGGTGGCTAAATATTTTGAGATGGCTTACTTATGGCTTCTTTATGGAGAACATCTCTTCAGGGGTTTTGAACCCAAGTGCACTATGGGATAATTTTTTTTGTACATATACTATTTTTTTCGCTGCCTCTTCCCATAAGTGCATTGGAAGATCTTGATCATGGATCATAGTCTTCATTGCTTCCATTATAGTTATGTTCTTTCTTTCTTCCTAACCATTTTGTTGAGGATTTTAGGGAGTGGTGAGATCCCTCTTGATCCTGACATCTTTGCAAAAAATTTCAAACTCTCTTGAGGTGTATTCTCCTCCATTATCAGACCTAAGTATCTTGATCTTTCTTTCAGAGAGATTCTTTATCAAGGCTTTTAATTCCTTGAATTTATTGAACACTTCATATTTTGATTTCAAAAAGTAAACCTAGGTTTTGCGATAATAGTCATTAATAAAAGACACATAGTATACATACCCATTGATAGAGGTTGATGGCATTGGGCCACATACATCTGAGTGAATTATCTCTAGGACTCCTTCTTCTTTATTGTCTCTCTTTGGGAAAGGGTTCTTGATGTTCTTTCCTTGTGCACATCCGTTGCACACACCTTCATGGTCAACCTTGAATTCTGGTAGATCTGTGATTTCCTTGTTTAGATATGGTAATGCCTTGTAGATAATGTGAGCTAGTCTTCTATGCCAAAGTTCACATGGATTCTCAATGGAAAGAGTAAAGGCTGCTTTTGAGTGACCCTTTAGCTTATACAAGCCACCTTCTTCTTTTCCAATAACAATTGCTTCTTCCATGGTTTTTCCTTTGGGCCACATAAGAACTTATCCATCTATGAAAACAACTCTAAAGCCTTTCTTCTCTAAAGATGAGATAGAAAGCAAGTTCTTTGTCAAACCTAGTACATATAGTACATCTTTCATCTTCATTTGGGTCCCTGAATCAAGTTTGTAATTTGATTCTCCTACTCCTTTGATAAGGTAATTATAATCATCTCCAAGTGTAACTTTTTGGGGAAAATTCTTTTTTGTAAGGCAAGAGAGAATGTCTCTTTGACATGTCATGTGCTTGGAAGCACCACTGTCTATGAGCCAAGTGTCCTCACCAGGTGATACTGATCCTAAGAGGGAAGAGATTAAGACATAGTCTTCAATTTGTTCTTTTATCATCTTTGTGGGTGGCTCTTCATCTTCAACTGAATGGGCATGGTGCCTCTTGTTTCTCTTATTGTATTCTTCTCATCTAACTGGAAAATTCTTAGCAATATGTCCCATCTTGTCACAATGGTAACATTGGTAGGATGAGAAATATTTTTCTCTTCTTTGACCTTTCTGAAACTTCTGGAATCTCCTTGGAGGGTGAGATTATTTATGTATGAATTTTTTTGGGTGGTGAGACTCCTTATGAGTTTCTTTATGGAAGTATAACCTTTTTCTTCCTCCTTTAGTATGAGTAGCTAGGGATTGATCTTCATCTCTTAATAGTAATTATTCTTGGTTAGCTACTCTTGCTTCTTCTTGAACACATTCTTCCCAAATGATGTCAAAGTTTAATTTCTCCTTTCTGGAACAAATGGTTTGGATGAATGAATCCCAAGGTATTGTGAGACCATTAAGGGTTGTCATTATAAGTTTTTCTTCATCTATATTATCACCAATTGCTTCTAGTTGTTCTTTCAATTGTGATATTCTAGAGAAATATTCCTGAACTGTTTCTCCTTTCTGCATACTTGTACTTTTGAATTGAGTTCTTAGATTCATCTTCTGATTGATGTTCTTTCCTTCATACAATCTGGTTAGGGAATCAAACATTTATTTTGGAGTCTTCTTTGAATCCACTTGAGGAATCAATTGATCTTTAATAGAATCTGCAATGATTCTCTTGGCCCTAACTGTGTTCTTTTGGTGTTTTTCTTTAGCTTCAACATCGATAGGTTCTGATACATATTATTTAATGAATCTTGCTAGGTCATTCTCTTCAAGAATGAGTAAAATCCTATACTTCCAGGAACATAAGTTTTCCACACCTTCTAGCTTGTCAACAAGCTTAGTATTTGCAAACATCTTTACCTGGAGCTAGGGAAATGACCAAAAATTGAAAATGCTTAGAATTTAATTTCAAACTTACCAGGAGGTGCGCTTGGTTGAGGTGAGTAGCCTGGTGCAGTTAGATTTCAGAAAATCCAAAATTTTCCCTTTTAAAATTGACCAACAAAATTTTGGACTCGTACTTCTGGTACTGGTTCTATTTTCCTGGTTTTTTGGTACTTCCGGTACCAGTGAAAACTAGGGTTTCACTTTCTAGGAGTTATATCCACTAAAAAAGTGTGTTGAAGGTGCCAAAGAGTTCCCTCGGCTAGGACACACTTTTCTAGATGATTTTTAGGATGATATTCTTTTTTTTTTTAAAAACCCTAATTTTCTTGTACGACACCATTGACGTTTTTCTTTATCCAATGAAAGATGGTCTCTTCATCTTAGCTCTGATACCATGTTAAGGTTTAAGCTATTACTAGGTTTCTTTTCAATTTACTTGATAACCATAGCATAGATAGGATCACTGAGAGAAACACAATCACAAGATACACAACATTTATCCTGGGAAACCCTCCTGGGGGAGAAAACCCAACAAAAAATTCCTTAATATATATAGCCAATACATTTCCAAGACAATAAACCAAACACTAGAGAATATCCAACACTGATAAATGCACCTCTCTCTTCCTTCTTCTCCCAACTTCAACTACCAAACTTGCACACTCGATGAGCGAATGAGTGAGTGATCAAATGAGGCAATGACTTCCTTTATTTATACAAACTGGCATGTGCTAGAAAGGTGTCTCTTCACTGGGCAGGGACGACTTGTCTTCTTAGTGGTTAAAACCACTTTAATTAGCCTAGGGGCGACTTCTCAATTTTCATAATATATTTAGGGTTTGACCAATCCTCAAAATGGGATTTCGTCAATTACAATTCCTAACATGATTAATCCACAAAAGGGGATTTATCTAATGAATAACGAATCAATAATAAATAGAATAATCTTTGCAGTTACAATATTTCAACAATCTAAACCCTCTTCTGTCTAGGATTACTAGGCTAATCCTAGGGAGATTGTTTTGTGTATTCAACAAGGTCCATATGATATTTTTTCCCATAGCACCGATTCATCAAAGATTGGATTCAATCCCAAAATAAAAACATCTATAACTCTTTTATCATTTGGAAATTCGTCATCATTTGTTTCCTTTTTAAATGGGGAATTGGCTAATTTGGAGGGTTAGGAAGGAAGATAAGGTCCATCTTTCTCTTGAACTCTATATTGTAAGAAAATATCAACATATATTTCCCATCCACCCCATTCATGATTTCAAATCAAAGGGATTATATACCCTTCGAAAATTGAAATAGGTTAAGGACTCAACTAAAGACAACAATAATGGATTTCCTAGAGAGATTTGGATGTCATTGATGAATACAATATGATCTAGACCTCTTACAAAAAAGTTCTTAGAAACCACAAAATTTTCATTAATGAAAAGGAGGATGAAATCATTTTCTCTCCAAACCCCTTTGGGGGTTGTGAACCTAGACTTTGATACAAATATCTATCCATTGAAGGCTTCAACAATCCTACTTGCTAGTGGTGGAAAGTTCTCTAGAAAGACAAATTCCTTGCAACAACCAAACTTTTTATGTGGCTTCTTATTAACAATAGAGCCTTAAACTAGGATTTGCTTCAAAAAAGAAGCTACAAGGTCCTTGGAAGATGTAGCTCATGTTAATCTAATCTACAAATAAACATACGTCTCATCATATCCTTCCCATTCACTAAAAAGGTATATATTGGAATTCAATGACTTATAGGTTTGAAAAAAAAATGGTAAGGGGACTCTATTGAAGTTTCTTTAAAGAATTGGCATAAAGACAACTAAAAAAAAGCTTATAGAGCCTTGCCTCTCACTATGGTATGGGTAGTCTGGCTTGCAAGAAATAATTTTTTTTTTAGAACAACGGAATGTTTCCTTTCAAATTTGCTTCCCAAAGTTTGAATATATTGATTTTCTTTCCCTATTTATCCTCCAAACATCATTGTGCTTGGAACCTTGATATGAACATTGACACTATAATTCCATGGGATTTTGTCAATGGAGCCTCCCAAGGAGATCCACCCAAAGCCAGCTCTCACAAAATGAATTCCTCAACTTAAAAGCCAGTACTAGTCACTCTTCGAACAACCAAGGTGCATTTACATCTCTTAAACTAGTTCCAATCCTTTCTATTTAAAAATGAGTTTCTAAACTTCAAGTCCTAGTGGATTCCCTCCTTGTGATCCAATGGGTGAATGTTGGTGTTGAGCTAAGAAAATTCTTGTTACATCCCCTTCTTTGAGACATCAAGCAACTACAATCTTTGTTTACTCACATTAATTTTTCTCATTTTAACGAGGAAAATAATAGGGAAGATGATAAGCTATCCTATGATGACTTAGAGTTGGAAAAAGGAAATTGGGAGACCAAAGAGTCCCAATAGGGACATATTTTGTCTTATTTTCATGAATCCTATCTTTAGTATTTTGACACACTTTCTGAGTTGAGCTACTGAAAGATTTTCATACTAAGAAAACCCTTGGATTTTTTTGGAATGGTACATAAAGCAATTGTTGGATTATGTTGATTTTATCTGATGTATAGTGGTACTGATTTTTTTTTATTATAGCTACTGTTAGGAAGGGTTGTATCCCCCTAATATGTAATTGCTTCATGTAATTGTTTTCTTTTTGGTTCCTCATTAATATCATAATTGACCAATTTTTTTTTATAAATTTATACCTCTTGGTCTCTTCATATTTTGACCCAACAAGGATGATGGAAATGCTCACCCTTCATGGGAATACCCTTCATGGTATTATGCTCATGTAATTTTGTTAGCCTCTAATAAAATTACTCATTTTTTCCATGGAAAAAGAAGAAGTTCAAAGTCTATTAACAAACTAAATCTATTAACTAAGATATTATTGAAACTTTATACA
>ML777686.1:501296-530463 GCA_009831015.1 Picea engelmannii | reverse complement strand
TAATAAAGAAGACTAGCCTAATTCCTCCTAAAATATTAAATATAATTTTTTCTATAAGGAGTGTTCTAAAATGTTGAATGAATAAACAAAGAACCTTAAATTTCAGTTATAATTGAAGGAAAGTTTCAATGTTGAAAATAACGAATGGTTGGTGAGAATCCTACCCACAACCTTACACTAGTGAAATCAAATTTGGTTTTCATTCTATGCAAAAATGATGAGAAAACAAGGCATTTTATATTACTGCATGGGTTCCACGCTTGACACTAGCATAGAGCCAATGGTATCCAAGGGAAATATGTGGTAGCAAAAGGATAAACATAAAGCCAAAAAGTAAGCAGTGACTATTTTATAAGTCAAATATTCTATAAAATAATGTAATAAGTGGTAGAAAAACGAAGGACATAAAAAACAAAAAGTTATTTGATAAATGAAATTGTCAAAACACATACACTACAATGGTTTTCTGTTACATCGAGGAGATATAGAAGGATGACTATTGTGATTCCAACAATACTACGTCCGGGAAGCAATACTACGGTCGTGGCCACAATTTCTCCTTAAATTTAGATGTAATAATCAAATTGATACTTGTTTTGCAAACTGACCTTTTTCTTTATTGATCAATGATTTAGCTAAGACTTGACACCTTTATGCCACCCTTCTTTGAGGAACACGTGGTTTTGTTTGGAGTTTGAAGAAATCTTAGGATGCCTCTTGCCTTGAATGTTGTTTATCTTACTCTCGTACATTAGTTACCTATTCATAGTCATGTTCTCAATGGGGGAAAGAGTCTCTTCTATGAGGAGGACACGATAGGATATGGTGTATTTCCTTTAATTTTGAGATTAGAATTTATGAAATACTTTTGTGTTTTCTCTACCTTTCTCCATGATTCTCTAGAGATACTATGGCCTCAAAATTCACAACCATATTTAGAATAACACGAGTGACGAGATTCTCATAGAGGAGTTTCTTCTTATCCCATAGCTGAAGTTCCATTGATTTTCAATTATTTTTAAGACCATAATAATCTTTCCACCCTCCATTTATCATTTTCTAAATGCTATAGTTCCAATTAATCTTGTGATGGAGATCGATTCCAAGATATTTGTATGAAGTCACTTCTTCCAAGTTGTTTTCATACAAAACATTAGTGTAAGTTATTTTTTGGATTTAATTATCAGAACTTTCAGTTTGTCAATGTTAACAATCATACCCATACTAGAACATAAATACTTGAGGATTTTTAGTTGTTTTTCAAGATCAAAAGGAATCCTCACCAAAATAACACTAACATCGATGTAAAGAAGAAAGATGAAGACTATGCTAGTGTGAGTCGGGCTAATAGAACATGCTTCCTCCAAACAATCCTTTAACTTGTTAATGTATATGCCAAATAAGGTAGGGGATGGGGGAAAAAATTTCTAAACTTCTATATTACAATCAATTTAATTTGACAAGGCCTCATTGTTCCTAAATCTGGCAATAAAATTCTCATACAACCCTACTAGAACAATTATCTCAACTTGAAAGGCACTTTTATCTCTTCTAACCTGTTCCAAAGGTTAGTCTTCAGAACTATGTCAATTTGTTTTCTAAATTCAATGAAACAACGCATGTGATTAATTTTATTATTCTAAATGTAACGCACCCAAACCCCTAAGTACCCTTTTAAGGGATGGGGTTTCGAAATTTCATTTTTTCTCAATCTCAAAACCTCTTCTCGAGGGAACCATCATCCTTTGCTCATCATTAGCTTTACAATGTCTGTTGTCATGCTCAAAACAGAGCTCTAGAGAAAAAGTTATGGCCCTCAAAAGTTTCTTGGGTCTTCTTTAATCATGCATCACTTCATTTCCATGTCACATCCAGGTGGCTTCCTTTCACTTATGTCATCTGACATGACACTTATGTGGCATCTGCCACTTGACCCTTCAATCCTCATCCTATAGAACCATCAACCCATTCTCTAAATCGACGACTCTGATTCTTTCAGGCCCCTCTCTTCAGAGTCCCCTTTCCATGGAACTATATCTCACTCCGACTGTATACTACGACCATATGTGCCTCGACAAATATGATAGCTCTCGGGGTCATTTAATCAACATATATGGATGCTTCAAGGTCTTTACCTGCAAGACGGTTAAAACCTATTGATTATAACCCCATTTCTCCTCGACCAAGTGGGACCCACAAAGATCGATGAAAAATATCACATCCAATCCTATTCACCGACCTACGACTATGATCACGTCTTAGAGTCCCTCCTGTTGGAGTAGCTTGTAGATCCTTTGACAGATCAACGACTGTCGTTTCATCGCAAACCTCTCCGATCAAGGACTTAGATCTTCCCTCAGATTTATGACCTACACGTGTCCAAATCCTCTTGGAACGTGATGCCATCTCTGCATGACATGTAGCACCATAGCTACTTAACGCATGACACTCATATTTATCATAGACGTCCACCTATAGTTTCCAAATCACTATGTCACGTGCCACCATCTATGCTCGACACGTGGTACCCTCCACGTCATCCTCTTGAGATATTAGCTAAATAAAATGATCTAGATAGTCCGATGTATACCAGTGATCTTGGCAGATCAACGAACCATATTTCATCTCAAAGTTCCTCTGTCGAAGTGTATCTTCATAACCCACTCCAAATAGCACCCTATGATGAATGGTCATGATCTTTTCACTTGAGATCTAATTGTAAGTGTTAAGACACTTGTCCATGGGTACGAAACCAACGTGGTTCGTATTAGGTCTATCCTATGAATTGTAAATCGACACATGTCAACCTATGTACATGGGTGAGTGCAAGAAATTGGTGGTCGAAACAGTGGCAATGGCATGATTAAGAACACGTGCACATTCCTAGGAGCACACACGCATTCCTGCAGCTATAGGTTCAGATATGGACGAACCTCCACATGGATTGCCACATAGGTTAATCAGTAGGAGCATGTGTGTAATATTAAGAATGCACACACACTCTTAGGAACACATGCGTGTTCTTACTAGTTTTTTTTAAAAACTACCCGAGAGCAATTTTGTGCATATTGTGCACAAAATCGCGCTCGCATTTCTCATTGGGAAAATAGTGTGAAGAGAGGAGGAAGAAAGAGAGGATATTTCCACGACCACCATCAGCGTGTGTCCAGGTATGTTACATTTATCTTAACTTTAATCCAATTTAGTCAATCTAATTTAATATATTTCTCCCAATAATCTAAATAGAAATATTTGTAATTTAGTATTTAAAAAGAAAAATGAAACTAATTTACATGCCATGAATGTTAAATTGCAGCATATACAATACAATGGAAGCCCAAGAAAATTAAAACCCCTCACAAGAAAACCAAGAAGATCAAAACCCCAACCCACAACCACCACCACATAATGTGAACAATGAAATTGATTAGGGGTTGGTGATATTAAGAAACCTTGAGGAACAATTAAGGGAGACTAGAGAACCTAGCAGAGTCTCCTTGGCCACTTATTTGGAAATCATTATCCAATCCATTGCAAGTGCCCAAGGGAAATTGACATTTATTTCTGACAATAGGGAAAGAATGTACGAGTATTATAACACTAGTTTGGACAGAAACCAAATCAAAGAACTGGGCAATTCAAAAAAACAAATATTGTCTATTTTTTGGGATCCTAGAAATGGACAAGAACTACCATTGACCAGGAAACACATATCCATTGACTTGTGCATCCATTCCCAGATTAGTCAAAACTGGATGGATAGGTGGTACATAGTTTTTTATAAACCTTCCTGCAATAACAAGGAGATGCCCTTATATATTTTGAGGAAATTATGGGATGAGTTTATTATGGGTAAACATGTCAACTAATTTGACATTAGTGATTTCCAGGGGCTGGGTCGAGGGTATGCATAAGACCAAGAGAAAGCCTAGAGCGAACTTGAGTTAGGTCCTCATGCCCCTAGGTGAAGACCTAACCCTCCTACCCAACATCCTCTTATTGCAGAGAAATTGCAATAGGCACAAATAGTCATATCCTCATTGACTTGTAGCCTAGTGCAACACAGTAGCTTTGTTGCACTATCTCGATCGAAGGTGCATGCCAGTGACATTGATAGGGGTTTTGGAGCGCCTGTATGCATAGAAGAATACAATGAGGAGAGGGCACATGGACATAACAGTCTTCCACATGAATCTCATAGATGCTCCAACTACAAGAAGCCATGCTATGGGCCTATAGAGCCCATTGGACAACATAGATTCATGGAGGAGGTTAGTATCTTAACCCTTTTTTTTTGTTTTTCATCGTTATATATTTATTTTGTATTTTGTGTATTTATATAGATATTTGATTGTATATTGTTTTGCAGTTGTTTCATCACAAAAGAATACCCTCTACACCTATGGATGCATCAGGCCTAGACTCACCACTGATGCAACTGTAGAGGAAGCATGCTCATTGGGTGCACCATACACACAGGTATGTATCACATTTGATAGGTTCAACATATCCATTTCTTTAATTTATGACATCCTCAAATTTTTTATATGTTCTCTTGTTTCTACAGGATTTGGCACCAAGCGATGCCAGGGATTGTCCATCTAGGATGGAAAAGTCACCAACATCATAGGTATCATGTGTAGAGTTAAATATCATATAATTCTCAAAATGTTTGTGTTTATGTTTTTGAATTTTAGTATTTGGTACTAATAGTTCAATTTTTTTCATATGTATGCAAGTCGATGATATATTTTCTAGGTATAGTAGTATTGCACCCACTGGGCACCTAGGTGTCGCTTATGGGTTGCCCTTCTCTAGGCCTAGGGTGATGGAATCACTTTTACAACCTGTGAGGGTCCATCACAACCTACCTGTCTACCACCCACCCCCACCACCACTTTCGACCCCATCAATAGAGACTACCACAATAGAGGTTGTCTCGAAGCAGGTTGTACAACCGAGTGCTCCACCTACCAGTGAATCTCAATTGATTCTTGAGATATTCACAGTGAGATAATGCATTTATGATAATTTTTCATGTTTCATAAAAAAAATTTATGCATATTTGTTTAATTTTCTTGACTTGATCCTTGTAACTGATGTAGGGTGGCATTGCAGAGAGATTGGAGTCGTACAGGAGGGTAACACCCTCACGATTGACAGTTTCATATGCTATGAGTTGTCTTAGGTTAAATTACAAAGCATCAATTTGTATGTCTATTAATTCATTGATGGAAAAAAATTATAACATTGTTTATTGTTTGTGCAGTCTCCAAAGCGTCGAAGCACTCCTAGGCCTAGAACCTCTCAAGGTGCATCCTTGAGCAAGAGAAAAAATATAGATTTCTAGGATGCCTCGGAGGGTGGCGAGGGTGGAAATGGTCATTGATTGACCAGCTACTGCCATATCGTATGTAGGCTACGATATAGATGTTTTTTTATGTTAGGGCACTTTTATACTGGGCAGGAGTTGGCATTTTGTAAAAAATGTACAATTTACACAATGTTGATTATATATATATATATATATATATATATAAACACGCACACACACACACACATACACATATTTCATGGCACACTTTTTATGAATCTCGTTGTTTGTACATTTGATGTTTATGAACATATGAATTTCAAAGTGTTTGAATTCCAAACTGTATGAATTTTATGTGTATTAATCCCTTGAGTTGTTTCTATTTAGCGATTATAAATACTTTCATTACGCATTAAGGAATAGCTTATGGGAACACACATTTGAGCTCAATGTTATTTTGTAGGGAACACAAAATATTTGCCTCTATCTATGCATGACATATATAAAATCAATTGATTTATGTGTAACCCTTCATAAATGCTAAAAAGATTATTGAAAGACTCATTAATACAAATGTTTGTTGAGATTGTGTAGTGGGTGTTTGTAAATTTTGTTCAACCCATAAATTATTAATAACATTTATTCAATAATGATATGATACCAAAAATCTATCTAGAAAGTAATGCTACCAAAATTCTATCTAGAAAGCAATTCCTTACATGTTTTCTTTCCTCTAACCTAATAGAAAATTAGCACATGTGAATGGGTAAATTATGTGTCTTCGATAAATAGATTGATGTACATAAACTACTTTTATGTGGTTACATGCTAGTATGGTACATATTATAGATAATCAATGATGCGATATTCAAAATGTAAAACTTGAAAAAAAAACTAATGAATTTCCAAATTTGATATCTATGATACAGTTTCATTATCTGCACAATGTGTATGTTGACTTGTTGATGATTGCAACTATTTCAAGTTTTCTCTCTCACACTATCTTGATTCTCAAGTAAGCCATCACTTTTACATGAAATGAATTGTGTATCATCCATAAGAGGGGCTCTATTTATAGGTTATTTTTAGGGTTTTAATTGTATTAGAGTTTTAGTGGTAGTTGTCTTAGGGATTCTAAAGTATGCATACCATTGCATACCATGGTATTGCAATGGTATGCATACCATTGCATACCATTTATAGGTTATTTTTAGGGTTTTATTTGTCTTAGGGATTTAGTGGTAGTTGTCTTAGGGATTCTCAAGTATGTCATACCATTGCATACCATTGGTATGCATACCATTTATATGTTATTTTTAGGGTTTTAGTTGTCTTAGTGTGGTAGTTTTATTAGGGATTATCGAGTATGCATACCATTGGTATTGCAATGGTATGCATACCATGGTATTTCAATGATATGCATACTATTAACCCCTACCCTAGGGATAAATAAGGAGATCATGTCTAGAGGCCAACAGGTCCTATACATGGAGTGTCGAGAGATAGATGACTTGAGCATGGCCCCTCTTTTCTTCAGTGCAACCCATTTATCAACAACATCAATATCCATCCCACCATCCTCATCCTGAAGTAGCAGTAATTCTTTCTCCATAAGGTAATGAGTCTGGGCATCATGGTATGTGTCACTTTAATTCTTGAAGCACTTGAAAATGTTACATTGATTTCTCCTTCATTTCATAACATTTGGTTGGAAATTATGCTCTTTGACTTGTTCATACTTGGAAGGGTGACATGATTCCCTAGTAAGTTGATCTCCCTTTAGGATGGGTTGCCACTGGGTGGGTCTGAGAAAGGTCATCATCTGTTTCTTCCATGCTTACCACTTTCCATCTTTATTCCTCTCATCTTCTCCTACCTTTGTTCGGGCATTGGGATTGGCCACACTAGAAATGGTTGTACCTTGCCTTGTGGGAAGAAGGGGCTAAAGGCCCAAAGGGTAAAAGTAGTTGGAAAGCATTAAAAGCCTTTAAATCCTTTGAGATGCTTCACCCAGGGATTATTGATAAAGAAGTAAAAATATTCTCAGTAAGAAAAGGGAACCCATAAAGATAAATAAAAATTTAAGGTACTAGTTGGTGGATAGGAGGTCTCACAACGAGCCGACCTATTATGACCATGGGCATGTAGTGGTATGACACTACCACCTATATGGTCACCAAACTAGGTTATTGGCTCTTGGTGGCATATACAAGAGAAAGGGGGTCTCATCACAAGCCAACCTTCTCATCTCCATGAAATGTTTATGTATAATGTTGTCACCTCTAGTCACCAAGACATTATAGTGCCCCTCAACTATTTCCTTGAATAACAAAAGAAAAATATCAAAAGATAATAAAGATAAGAGTAAAATGGCAGTCCATGGGCTAGGAAACAATGGCATTTATGAAAAGGCACAACTCGACCTCTACAGAGGCATCTATAGGTAAGACTTGAATTTCCTTGTTATCACTGCACCCCATGCCCAAACACTTACCCCACTCCAACTCATACACTTGCATGACCTGGATTGGCTCTCACCTGGGAAACAACCAAAGCTTAAGGAGGATTAGCCCAATAGGGTACCCTGGGACCTTCTTCAAACTTGACTTGTTAAATTGCATAACATCTTTGAGCATTTGTTTGGGTAAAGGGGGGTTTTATGCACATGTTTGGGTGATTTCATTATTGGATGTGATTTACATGTTATGATCCCTGGGACTTATGAAACCCTAGAGAGTGTACTTGTTGTTAATGTAGGACCTTTCCAAATGAACAGGTACACGTCAGGGAATGATTAGCTCATACCTTCATGGGGTCTTAAATCCCACAAATGGATGTTGTAACCCTAGCCAGGGGCAAGAAGACATCAAAGATTTGCACCAGGAAGAAAGAAGTACATCACCTTAGAGTCACCCTAGAAGACTTAGACCCAGGGGGGTATTTCTCTTCCACATGGAGGTTGGCCTTTGAAAGCCTGAGACATCACCATCAATACCCTGGACGTCATCTAGATCTAGGGTATACATTTTTGGGCCGTTGCGAGTTAGGTGGCACGTGTGGGCATCATCTAGGGCCTTTGGGAGCCAAACGTTTTGCATCTTGAGCGCAACGTTCAACCTTATGGGCTCAACGTCACCCTAGAACATCATGACGTCACCCTTGGATATGTTTTTAGATGTTAATTAATTTTATTTATGTTAAAATTGGATTTTAATGTAAATTGGCCATGTCGGCCTTTTATTTGACCTAAAATTAATTAAAGGTCAAATATTTGTATAAATAGAGATAAAGTACTCTCATTTTTTCATCATAACTCATCACACAACAAGTGTGGACTGAAATTTGTGGCCCCCTTAAGGGATAATGACTGAAATAACTAGTACACATCTTCTTGGAGAGGTTTTTTATTGTGTATCTTGGCTATTTTTCATGGAGGGATATTTTCAACTAGAACTTGTCTTGATTATTCTTGGTGAAGTAAGTAGAAAATATGCAATTTGTTCAAGTAATAAATTCTTGTGGTAAATTTTACTTGTTTCTTTGTTAAATATTATGAAATTTCTTGCTTAAACCCTAGGAGAGAAACATAAGTTGCTTCTTTCCTTCTCTAGTTTTTCTACTTGTTTAAATATCTCAAGTACACCTTGTTTATAAGTGAATACTAGAGCCCTAAAGTTCTATCACTCTAGTAGCTTTATTCTAATTGCTTATTTCATAATATATTTTCAATAGTCTAAGGAAGGAAGATTCACTAGCGCCTAAACGTGCTTACTCTCTACTGAATTTGTCTTCAAGATTTGGAAGTTTGAGCCCTTGAAGTTCCAACGCCTCTTGCATCCACCTCTTTTCCTTTTGCAATTATTATCATTGTTATTTTATCCAAGTTGTGATGTTGTTTTTGTTGACTCCATAAGCCAAAAAAGGCACTTGTCCACTTGCTTTAGTGAATGATTGATCAAAAAAACACTCAAACTCTCTTCCTTGAAGATTTTGCTAACTTCTACTAAATTTAAACTAGACTAATTCATTGGTTAACTTTCTTCTGTTGCAAATCACTACTACAACCATACTAATCTATACTAATTTACATCATACACCTACATAACTCACATCTAACTTACTCAGAAATTGTTTGTGATAATTTCCAAACAATCTACTTGATAAATGCTAAGTTTCCATGATATTTTCTTGTAAAGTTGAGCACTAATACTTGTTGTTGTTACAAAATATTGCTACAACCATCTAACTGCAGAAAATTTTCTACGAAATTGAAATTTAATGCTAGCTAGACACTACAGAAAACAGTTGTGACAATTGATTATCATTTCTCCTAGTTAAAGATACTTTTTCATTGTCTTTTCAAGCAATTCTGAGGCATATTTGTTGTAGTTGTTAGAAAATACTTATTGTTGTTGGAAACTTTCATATCACTGCAATTTTATATTAGCCAACTTATATTTCAAAGTTTCATTGTCTTATTGAAGCACTAACATCATTTGGTACTTGAAAACTACCATATTTTTCTTTATTGCCTTGCTCTGGGCAGGTACACTTCATCTTTACTTTGGCTTCATCTCTCAAAGACATAAATAACCTTTGAACTTGAGTGACCAGTGAGAGGGGAGTATTCTTGCATCTTTGTCTTAGTTCATCAGCCCTTTAGGTCACTAGGGATGTCTCCATTGGGGTAATATTAACATACTCCTAAATGGAAAGGGGTTTCCTATTAATGTTCTAGTGATAGGTCATCCGCTTGTTACGCCAATATTTCCTCATTTGCAATTGGATTTGGGAAAGTACATATTGTGCGATAACATTTTTGGTGCCATTGCCAGGGAACATTGAGTCAATTTTCCTTGAATAACATTTTTCGGTAAACCTTTATCCAAATCCTTCATTTCACAAAGATTACCTGGCGACTCCACTAAGGTTGATCCCCTCATCCCATTGATAATATCAAGGATATTGTTTGGATACTCCATTGATGAGGACCAATATATTACATCATTACACACTCTCTTCTCTTGTAGTTCCTATTGTCCCCATGGCCCCTTCTAAATGGGCTCCCAAAGAACTCTTCAACCCTTTATACTCGACCAATATCCAAGGAGGATTACATGATCTCCCTAAATATATCGATTCATGGATACCCAAGTTTTTCGGATAGGATGGGGCTTTTGGTAACACAAATTAGACCAATTTTGTGAGAGCTATGACTTCCATCAGTCCGGGAAAGAACATCCTGACACATTCATGAGACCTTTCTTTGGTTCACTTACTGGAGATGCTATAAAATGGAGCACTAACCTCCCAAGCAAAATCCTCACAGCCTGTGAATATTTAGAACAATTTTTCCTACAAAGATGGGGTGTGATCGAATTTATGGCATCCCTTTATTCCCAATATCTCAAAATTTGCAAACAAAACGATGAATTTTCTAGGGAATTTAATGAAAGGTTTAATACCTTACTTGGTCGAATTGATTTTGAATTTCTACCAGAGAGTGATATTCTCGGAAAATACTTAAATTAATTTGAAGGAAACTTCCAATCCATCCTCAGGAACCGATTCCCTACAAACCTCAAGGAAGCATAAGGTGGTTCTTACTAGACTGAAGAAAACCTCAAATGGTGTGATCCCATTCCCTAGGACCAAGATGATGTCCTATAGTTCAATGAGGAAGATGTTTAGGAAGAAGAACATGATTTTCCAGAGATACTGGAGGTAAACGATAAGATTAATTTAGCCATTCCCCCTAAAGGGACTGGTACTTGGAAGAATGGGCTCTCAACTATGAAATATGCCTTAATTTTTTCAAAAAAACATGAACCATCTAAGGACCTAGGTACCTTTGAAGAAATCACTAAGTTGGAAAGGGAACTATGACAAGCCCAAAAGCCTCCTTCTATGAGACTTCCTCAAAATACTTGTCAGAAAATAAAACGTCACACTCCATAAGAATGAATTTGTTCAAACACTTTGAATCTACAAAATGTTGCAAGGCAAGAAGATGATCCTTAGTCCTTATCGTGCAAAGACTCCCATTTTGAATGTGGTCACCCAAAGGATACTCATGAGAAATACAATTATGTAGATTCCATATTTACCTTTTTCACACCGAATCAAATCCAAGAAAATTAAGACATGAGGAAGCCTAGGATTGAGTGCTTGAGCCAAAAAAGTGAGGACTCAAGGGTGAAGCTTGAAGAGCCCCAGGTGTATGCTAGCAATCTACCCCAACCTTTCCCAAAACCTAGCAATGATGGGACCAACCTAAGCACTAGTATGGCCTATATCTTACAAAAGGTGAAAAGGATTTTTGGAATGTTGGAAATCCCTTCTTTGAAAAAATGGAACCCAGATGACCAACAATTGTTCGAAGAAACTTCCACACTATTACAAACTGGTAATTTAGAGCAAAACGAACAAACACCCTTTCTCACTTCCTTGCTAATAGATTACCTATGTCTTCACAATTGCATTCTTCACTCCGATTCATCTGTCAATATGATGCGTTTGAAGGTTATGAACAAATTGTGGTTGGAAATTACAGGGCCTTATGCCAACGTTTGTAGATTTTAGTCAAAGGGGATCAAGGTCTATAGCTTGATGGAAGGTCTTGAAGTCCACCTTTCCTACTACACTATTACAAACTGGTCATTTTGAGCAAAACGAACAAACACCCTTTCTCACTTCCTTGCTAATAGATTACCTATGTCTTCACAATTTCATTCGTGACTCCGATTCATATGTCAATATGTTGTGTTTGAAGGTTATGAACCAATTGTGGCCGGAAGTTACAGGGCCTTACGCCAACGTTTGTAGATTTTAGTCAAAGGGGGTCAAGCTCTATAGATTTATGGAAGGTCTTGAAGTCCACCTTTCCTACTACCCTAATGGACATCATTGTTGTCGATATAATTGACACTTGGGGAATGATATTATCCAAGGAATGGGATGCGCCTTTAGGTGGAAGTCTACAGATGGACTTTTCTTACGCAACTATCCCTGTCAGGGACTAAGATTTCATCACTTTGCATAACAAGACAAAGAGGATGGAACACATTGAAATGTGTAATCATGGAAATAGTAACTACAACTCCGTAGATCCTTGCTTATTTCAAGGCTGGAATGCTCTTCCCTTGGTATAAGAAGAAAATATTAATGAGAGAACACGGACCAAGGGAAAGGGTGACCAAACTCTTCTTAGCAATCACAAGGAAAACATTACACAAGGTAATGATGAGACGTTACATTTGCACGAAACATACATAAGGGATAGTGATTTGGTATAATTCCAACCCATTGTTCTATAGAAGGAGAGAGATACAAGTTGGGGTGATTATATTGATGATGCCTCTAAACTCCCTGAATAGTAGGATGGATATTATTATACACAAGAGGATGAAATTGATGATTTGATAAGGTTTAGAGGGAAAGGATTTGGCTTCGTCAAATGGAATGGGGTTGATGAACATTTGTTGAATAAGCCAAACCAAGAAGATGTATTGATTATAGAGCCCCACCCCGCTCCCTCAGCACAATACACCGGAATACAAGAAGCAGTTGATTCTGAAGGAGGGGAATACAAGTAAAGAGATTTGGTTTTAGAGTGGGATACAAATATGGGGGAGCCTAACAAAATTAAGGGATGCACAAAGTTTTGGTTTGGACCCTTCAAGATTATAATGAAGTCAATCAATGATTCTTACTACTTGTCCATGATCAAAAGTAGGAAACATACATTACCAGTTAGTGCATGCCTCCTCAAACCCCATCACAGGGAAAATACTTGACTTCATAGGTAAGTACATGTAAGTTAGATTAGGTACGCATTTGCATTCATTATATATACCATCTACATATCATGATATCATAGTTGTAGTTTCATTTCCATATTGTTTTGTTCATTATGTATATATGCATGCTCATGATTATATGCTAGATTAGAGATGCTTGTTTTACTATTATTTCATATATGAACAAAGGGTGATATCACCACCCTATGGATTACTAATACATTTTTGTTGAAATTTAGCAGGCACATGTCATACCAAATATTTTGAGGTTCTCATGCATTCTATAGTGATCACATGTCCCCGAGTTGGAGCCAGATGTTATCCCCTACCTTAGAGATAACTAAGGAGATCATGTCTCGAGGCCCACAGGTCCTAGACATGGAGCTTCGAGAGTTGGATGAATTGAGCATGGACCAGGAGGGACCCTCTTTTCTTCAGTGTAGCCCATTTTTTAGTAGCAGCAGTATCCATACCACCAGCCTAGTCATGAAGTAGCATTAAGTATTTCTACATAAGGTAATGAGTTTGGGTATCATGGTATTGTTGATGGGCGAAATTGATCGCTCGTCAACTGGAGGGGTGGATCTGGTCTGGGGTTGTCTAAATAACCCAAGCCATTTGGATTAATCCACTCTGACAGGTTTAGCGGCTCCATTGGTCAATCTAAGTCCTAGGAAAGTGAAAAAACTAAGCTAAAGAGACTAATCTAAGTGAAAAACAACTTCTGCAAACTATATACAAATCCAATATATATATACAGTTTACTAACTAATATTATAAAACAATAATTCTACTTATTAAATGTTCATTTATCAATACAATTAAATATCGATTATATATACAGTATTTACAATATACAAATTTTGATCGAAATCTGTAAAATCACCTGTGAATTGTCTTATGATAGCAAAGCTAGTGTTTTTGGATTTTTATAACTTTTATGAAAAAGAAATGAAACAACAACTATCTAACTAAGCACCAAAATTAATAATCTGTACTGAATATCTATCTAAACAACAGAGAATTCTCAAATTAATCGACTATTAAAATGTAAATAAAAAACTGACCTGAAGTAGCGTTTCCTATTTGTTCTGTGCACAATACTCGATTTCACTGTTTGATGGGGGAAACCCGCACCGGATTTTCCAAAAAGCTTCTCATAAACAAAAAGCAGTGACACTTGAATACGAATGGCAGAACAAACAATACATATAGAAACAACAATTTTATAGTTTACAAATAATCACATTAAGATAAATCCCACTGCGAAGATTTGTACATAACTGCTTATTTAACAAAGAAGATTAACCTTCTGTTCATTAAATTAAAACAGGGTAATTGCTATAAGTAAAATAAGAGACGTCAAATATGGACAATACTTTAAATCATATCGCATCAACCTATAACAAATCTTGATATCTAAAGTAGTCAATAATTTGATTACAAATTAAAATGCACAAAAACTTGAGCAAAAGTAAGATAAATTGAAGCTAAAGCCGTACAAAAAAATCCACTTTCATTCGAGTCTGTATAATCATCAGTCCATAGTCTCTGTTCTCCCAATAGTGATGGTTTGTTTACAAAAAATAATAAGTATATAAAGGCCACAGGATGAAACATTCCTTGTGGAAATTATCAAAACTGTTTTCACAAAATATGGGAACAAACTCCCAAATTCCTATTTCTAACTAAGACTAACAATCTAATCCAAAACTGTGTAAAAAAAAACATGCTCAAAGATATGCCACCATCGATCCAATTCCTTTTGAAATTCGTGTGTACCTGTAAATGCATAAAAATACACTATTTCAGATTGTGTTCAGTTGTAAAATCAATAAAAACTTAAATTTTATGACTAGCTACAGAATCTCACGATTATGTAGCTGGTCATATTTACAAACAAAATCGTATTAAATTAATCCAATGGTAATAGAAATGTATGCGATCTATCAAACAAATCCTTTATTACTAATTGAAAGAAAACAAAATCGTTTATGCTAATTCGAAACAAACAGAATCGTTTATGCTAATTCAAAACAAACATAATCGTTTATGCTAATTCAAAACAAACAAAATAATTCTAAAATCATTGTTGAAATATCATACCTTGGCTTTAGGGATACGATTCGTTCAGGCTATTTTCGAATTAACAATGGCAGTGGTTGCCTCTACATTTTTGAATACGACAGAGCCTGTGGTCTTTTGCCTCTTATCGTTAGCTTGCAGTCTATCATTTTCCTTGGTTAACACAGTCACCCAGTCCTCCAAGGACTTAATTCAGGATTGCAACATAGGGGCATTTGTATAGTATCGTTCGAGCCATGAGTTGCATTCATTACACTGTGGTTTATCAGGACGTGTCGTTACAGGTGAGGAATATTTTAAGTTACCAAGGGTTCCGCTGTCAAAATTGATCCCAAGGAAGTTGGGGTCATCTTTAAGGCACGGCGGGAGGTTGGAGACGTAGTCATAGGGTTTGAAAGAACAAAGGCTGTGTGAGTATGGGTACTCCTCGGTCAGAAATCCCTTGATTTCAAAATCTGAATCTTCACTCAAAACAATTGGTTTCTGATCCGTGTTTTGTTTGGGTTTATTGCAAGAACACCTTGATACCCATCGTGCAGCCTTCTTACCCTTGATATTGACATTGGTATTACCCTTACCTTTTTTCCTCACAGGCCTCTTAACAAGTTTAGCAGTGTCTTTTAAACATGAGTCAGGTAGGGTGTCAGGTAGGTTATCATTCGGGTAGGTCGAGGGTTGAACAGTGGGTAAGAGTGTAGGAGGGGGCACGACAGGCCCGACAAGGGTTTCGGTGACCACATTTTTGTCCACTTGACCAAATTTAGGACTGGCAAAGACGTTCCTCAACAAGAACTCTTCCCAACAGTCTCCACTGAACCTCACATGATGGACTATGATAATGTTAATCAAACAGTGGTGGAAGAGGCTGGAGTCGACCTTCTCCCTCTTAAATCGTTTAGCCATTTTATACAAGCTGCAAAGGAGGAAATGTGGCATATTCAAAGGAAAATCTATGAAATCCATGAGCAGCCATAGGTGGTATAGGAAAACTAAACCATATCTACCTTCGCATGTAACGAATTTCTTAATAATGGCCAACAAATCATTCCACCTAGACTTAAGGGTTGTAACCGGCATACCTTTGTCACAACTGATAATTTTCCTTGAGGTAAACAGGAGCGACCATGGCACTTCATCGACCTTCGAATTATTAAACCATTTCTACCCCTTAGTTGGCAAACCAATGGTTGAGCTGAAGAATTCCTCATTCAATTCGAGTTGGATGTCCCCAAGTTTGGCCCTACATCCATCAAATGTGAGGGAAAATTGCTGAGCGACTGTGAGGTTGAAACCCTCGAATTTTTCAATGAAAACTAACGATTCGTTCCTCTCTAGGTCCTATCAGGAGTTATCAAATAACAACAACATTTGGACGCCGTTGGGTTCTATGCGCACTACAGGATCCATAGAAGATAACACACAGTCAATAGGATAATCGGTGAGGGGGTTTGACAGGGTAGAAACATGACTAATTCCCACAGTTTTTCCCAAAACAAGCAGAGGTAGCCCGAGGTGCAAGGCAGAAGTTAATGGTTATGCATGCGAGGGTGGTGGAGCGAATTGAAACCATGCAAAACTATCATGTTGGCATGTACAATCGACGATGCCTTGGTAATTCAAATCACTTTTGATGTGTGTCAAAAACAATGTAAACAACATGTCAAACGAATAACCATTGAAAACCATGACAAGTCAATCCGAATGTTTGAACAAGCAATAGCATTTGTATGATTTAAAACAAAACAACATGTCGAATATTGCACCCAATATTTAATCATAAAATTAATGCGTTCTATCAAACCATTGCACCAAGGATTTAATCAAAGACACCAAAATTCATTGCATCACGAACTTATAAATTGAAACCATATTAACAAAAATGCAAAGTGAATAAAGGTTTGGTGTTTTGACAAATGTATGACCTCTAGTGAGATAGAGGTGAAAACATTTATGACCACATGAAAAAAAGGATTCATAACAATCCAAAGATGATTTTAATGCCATTGACATGACTTCCAACTCAAGGTTTTCACGCTTGCAGTCGTGAAAATGAAAACGAAAGGCAGGTGTGCGAAAGCCAAAGATAATAGTGTCATTTTGTTAAAAGAATTGCGACGAGTATTGAGGGTTCAAAAACCTTGTGTAGGTAGCTTATAAGGAAAAAATAAGAATTGCAAGATGGCTGCCAACATGTATGTGTCACTCAGATTCTTGAAGCACTTGAATATGTTTCATTGAATTCTCCTTCATTTCATAAATTTTTCTTGGAAATTATTCTCTTTAACTTGTTCATACCTGGAAGGGTGACATGATTCCCTAGTAAGTTGATCTCCCTTTAGGATGGGCTGACACTAAGTGGTTATGTGAAAGGTTATCGCCTGTTCCCTCCATACTTACAACTTTCCATCTTTATTCCTCTCATCTTCCCCTACATTTTTTCAGGCATTGGGATTGGCCACACTAGAAAGGGTTGTACCTTGACTTATGAGAAGGAGGGGCTAAAGGCCCAGAGGATAAAAGTAGATGGAAAGATTTAAAATCCTTTGAAACCTTTGAGATGATTCTCCCAAGGATTCCTAAGAAAGAAGTGAAAAAATTCTCAGTAAGAAAAGGGAACCCATAAATATAAATAAAAATTCAAGGTACTAGTTGGTGGATATGAGGTCTCATCACGAGCCAACCTATTATGACCATGGGCATGTAGTGGTATGAAATTGCTACCTATCAAACCATGGTAGTGGTTCTAGGTGGCATAGCCAACAAAAAGGGGGTCTCATCACGAGCCAACCTTCTCATATCCGTGAAATGTTTGTGGCTAACGCTATCACCTCTGGACACCAAGCCAGGACAATGTCCCTCAACTCTTCCCTTGAATCACAAAAGAAAAAGATCAAAAGATAATAAAGCTAAGAGTAAAAGGTAGTAAATGGGCTCAGAAACAATGTCATCCATTACAAGGTGCAACTCACCCTCTACAAAGGCACCCACAGGTAAGACTTACATTTCCCTATTATCACTGCACCCCATTCCCAAACACTTACCCCACACCACTTTATACACTTACATGACCTGGATTGGATATCACCTGGGAAACACTCCAAACATAAGGAGGATTAGCCCAATAGGGTACCTTGAGACCTTCTCCAAACCTAACTTGTTATATTGCATAACGTCTTTGAGCATTTTTTTGGGTAAAGGGGGGTTTGATGCACATGTTTGGGTGATTTAATTATTGGATGTTATTTACATGTTATGTTCCCTATGACTTATGAACCCCTGGAGGACATACTTGTTGTTGATGCAGGACCTTTCCCGGTGAACAAGTACACGTGAGGGAATGATTAGCTTAGACCTTCATGAGGGCTTAAAGTCCATAGATGGATGTTGTAATCCTAACCAAGGGCAAGAACACATCAGATATTTGCACCAAGAAGAAATAAGGATGTCACCTTGGAGGCACCCTGGAAGACCTAGAACCAAGGGGATCTTTCTCTTCCACATGGACATTGTCCTTTGAAATCCCAGGACATCACCATCATGACCCTGGATGTCATCTAGAGCTAGGGTCTACATTTTGGGGAAGTTGTGAGATGGGTGGCACGTGTGGGCATAATCTAGGGCCGTTGGAGGCCAAACGTTCTTCATCTTGATCCCAACATTCCACCTTAGGGGCTCAAAGTCACCCTAGAAGAGCATGAAGTCACCCTTGGAGATGTTTTTAGATGTTAATTAGTTTTATTTATGTCAAAATTGGATTTTAATATAAATTGGCCAGGTCGACCTTTTATTTGACCTAAAATTAATTAAAGGTCAAAGTTTTGTATAAATAGAGATAAAGAACTCTCATGTTTTCATCATAACTCACCACACAACAAGTGTGGACTAAAATTTGCACCCTCCTTAAGGGATATTGTCTAAAATAACTAGTGCACATCTTCTTGGAGAGGCTTTTTATGGTGTATCTTGCCTATTTTTCATGGTGGAAGATCTTCAACTAGGGTTTGGCTTGATTATTCTTGGTGAGGTAAGTAGAAAATATGCAATTTGTTCATGTAATAAATGATTTTGGTAAATTTTATTTGTTTCATGTTAAATATTATGAAATTGCTTGCTTGAATCCTAGGAGAGAAACATAAGTTGTTTTTTTCTCTCTCTAGCTTTTCTACTTGTTTAAATTTCTCAAGTACACCTTGTTTAGAAGTGACTACTAGAGCCCTAAAGTGTAGAAATCTAGTAGATTCATTCTAATTGTTTATTGCATAATACATTTTCAATGGTCTAATGAAGGAAGATTCACTAGGGCCTAAGAGTGCTTACTCTCTAGCGAATTTGTCTTCAAAATTTGGATGTTTGAGGCCTTGAAGTGCCAACACCTCTTGCATCCACCTCTTTTCCTTTGGTAAGTATTATCATTTCTATTTTCTCCAAGCTGTGTTGTTGACTCCATAAGCCCAAAAAGGCACTTGTCCACTTGCTTTAGTGAATGATTGATCAAACAAACACTCAAACTCTCTTCCTTGAAGCTTTTGCTAACTTCTACTAACTTTAAAATAAACTAATTCACTAGTTAGCTTGCTGTTGTTTCAAATGACTTCTACAACCATATTAATCTATACTAATTTGTTTCTTACACCTACATAACTCACATCTAACTCACTCATAAATTGCTTGTGATAATTTCCAAACAATCTACAAGATAAATGCTAAGTTTCCATGATATTTTCTTGTAATGTTGAGCACTAATACTTTCTTGTGTTACAAAATATTTCTACAACCATCTAACTGCAGAAAATTTTCTATGAAATTGGCATTTAA
The DNA here is from genome assembly GCA_009831015.1 of Picea engelmannii. NCBI lineage: Eukaryota > Viridiplantae > Streptophyta > Pinopsida > Pinales > Pinaceae > Picea > Picea engelmannii. The sequence continues at coordinate 510,450 of ML777686.1, read as the reverse complement.
TGCTAGCTAGACACTGTAGAAAATGCTTGTGACAATTGATTAACATTTCTCCTAGTTAAATCTACTTTTTCATTGTCTTTTCAAGCAATTATGGGGCATATTTCTTACAGTTGTTATAAAATACTTATTTTTGTTGTATACATCCATATTGCTGCAATTTTATGTCAGCCAACTTATATTTTAAAGGTTCATTGTCTTATTGAAGTACTAACATTTGGTACTTGAAAACTGCCACATTTTGCTTTGTTGTCTTGTTCTCGGTAGGTACACTTCATGTTTACTTTTGCTTCATCTGTCAAAGAGATAAATAACCTTTGAACTTGAGTGACCAGTGAGAGCGGGGTATTATACCATATTTGTCTCAGTTCATTAGCCCTTTAGGTCACTAGGGATGTCTCCCTTGGGGTAATCTTAACATACTCCTAAATAGAAAGGGGTTTCCTATTAAGGTGACAGTGATAGGTCACCCCCTTGTTACACCAATATTTCCTCACTTGCCTTGGGCTTTGGGAAAGTACATATTGTGCGATAACACATACCATTGCATACGATGGTATCGCAATGGTATGCATACCATGGTATTGCAATGGTATGCATACAAATTGTGTGCATACCATGGTATTTCAATGGTATGCATACCATTTCATACCATGGTATCACAATGATATGCATACCATTGGTATCCAATGGTATGCAATGAAAATACCATTTCCTATGAAGACCAATGGTATGGATATGCATTGGTATTTCCTTTGCATACCATTGCATAACATTGCAATACCATGGTATGCATACCATTGCATACCATGGTATTGGAATGGTATGCATGCCATGGTATGCATACCATGGTATTGAAATGGTATGCATACCATGGTATTGCAATGGTATTCATACCATGGTATTGCAATGGTAATAAATGGTATGCATACCAATGGTATGCAATGGTATGCCATTGCTATGCATACCATTTATAGGTTATTTTTAGGGTTTTAGATGTCTTAGGGTTTTATTGGTAGTTTTCTTAGGGATTCTCAAGTATGCATACCATTGGTATTGCACTGGTATGCATACCATGGTATTTCAATGCTATGCATACCATGGTATTGAAATGACATGCATACAAATTGTAGTATGCATACCATTTATAGGTTATTTTTAGGGTTTTAGTTGTCTTAGGGTTTTATTGGTAGTTTTCTTAGGGATTCTCAAGTATGCATACCATTGGTATTGCAATGGTATGTATACCATGGTATTTCAATGGTATGAATAAAAATTGTATGCATACCATGGTATTGCAATGGTATGCATACCATGGTATTGCAATGGAATGCATATCATTGCATATCGTGGTATCACAATGGTATGCATATCATGGTATTGAAATGATATGCATACCAAATTATTGAAGTGGTATGCATACCATTGGTATGCATACCTTTGCATACCATGGTATCACAATGGTATGCATACTATTTCATACCATTGGTATGCATACCATTTGTATCCAATGGTATGCAACGCCAATACCATTTCCTATGCATACCAATGGTATGCATAGGAATTGGTATTGCCTTTGGATACCATTGCATACCATTGCAATACCATGAAATGGTATGCAAAGGAAATACCAATGTCGATGCATACCATTGGTAGTTTTTTTAGTGGTAGTATGGTATGCATTGCTATTGCCTTGTTTTGGCATGGTTTGCATTTCCATTGCTTTGTATGGTATGCATTTCCAATGGTATGGTATGGTATGAATTGGAAATGGTATGCATTGGAAATGGTATGGTATCGTATGCATTGCCAATGGTATGCATTGGCAATGGAAATGGTATGCATTGCCTTGCCATTGCATGGTATGCATTGACAATTGTATGATATGGTATGGTATGGTTTGTTGTGCCTTTCCTTGGTATGGTATGCATTGGCATTGGCATTGGCATTGCTATGATATGGTATGGTATGGTATTCATTGGCATGGTATGGTATGGTATGGTATGCCTTGCCTTGGTATGGTATGCATTGCATTGGTACAGTATGCATTGGCATTGGTATGGTATGATATGGTATGGTATGGTATGCCTTGACATGCCATGCCTTGCCATGCCTTGTCATGCCTTGCCTTGCCTTTACGTTCCATATCTTGTCTTTCCATACTATTCCTTTCCATACCATGCCTTTCCATCCCATGCCTTGCCATGAGATGCCATTCGATGCCTTTCCTTACACTCACTTTCAATTCCTTTACTTTTCCATGCCACGACTTTCCATACCATGCAATTTCTTTCCATGCCATGACTTGCCATTCATTTTCTTTCCTTCACTTGCCATGTCTTGTCTTTCCATACCATGCTTTACCATCCCATTCCTTTCCATGTTATTCCATGCCATGCCTTTCCTTTCATTGATTTTCCATGCCTTGCCTTTTCCATGCCATGCCTTTCAATACTATGTCATTCCTTTCCATGCCATGCCTTGCCACTCCTTACCTTTCCTTCACTTGTCATGTCTTGTCTTTCCATACCATGTATTTCCATGCCATGAATTCACTTCCCATGCCTTTCCTTCACTTTCCATTCCTTGTATTACATTCAATTTCCATGCCATCAAAGGATTCATACATAAAAATTACAACCAAAGGATTCATTAAGCTTTCAATTCTACAACTTGTTATCCCATATTTCTTATATAAAAACACATGCATGAGAATTTCAATGCTTTTGTCAATGAGGCATAGTGCAATTTTTGAATAGGAGGTCAATCTTCAAGAACACTGTGTCAGGAATTTGTGGGTAGTGTAGTCATGTGGTCCTTGGCCAAATATACTTGTGGGAGTTTACAAAACTCTCTTATGCCACTCGGTTTGGATTTTATGCCCCCAAACCAAATTGGCCACATGTCTCTGAAGGACTTGAAGAGGTGAGTTGCAACTCATGATAAAAATCAAACCGAGACTCGGATGGGAAAATCGTCAGTTGCATTAGATCTGGAGCACTGGGTTTCAAATAGGGTGGCCCCTCCACTATCATTTTGTCCACCAGAAAACCGTATCTTGGAGTATCTCCGGTACTAGGGTTTTGGTTGATGGGGCATAGTGCAATTTTTGAAGAGGAGGTCAATTTTCAAGAACACTATGTTAGGAATTTGTGGGTAGTGTAGTCGCGTGGTCCTTAGACAAATAGACTTGTGGGAGCTTACAAAACTCATGTCTTTTTGACAAAGTCCTTCATGAAGTCGCAAATTCATACATGGGAAGTAACTAATTGTATTTTTTTTATTTCTTGTCCTCCATCAATATCATATGTTACATATTTAAATATTTGCAAGGAAACCTCCTTCCTCCCCAATTCATACTCATCGCTTACATGGATGCACTTTCTTAGTAATTCCTTTTATCCCCATTTTATGGATAATTAAGGAGATTATGTCTCGAGGCCCATAGGTTGCAAATATGGAGTGCTTAGAGACTACATGACCAACAATACCCTTTTGTATAGATGGAAAACCCACTCACCACCATAGATGGTCAAAGTTTTGCAGATGGAATCCACCACACTAGATGGCTTTCATAAGGTAGTGGGCCTTGATCCATGAGGTACAAGTCAGTATTATGGTGAGCATCATTTCAATATTTAAGCTATTTGATTATCTTGTATCCTAGGTTTCTCTAGATTTCATGATATGTTCTTGGACATTATGCCTTTTTCCCTACTTCACCTTGGTGGTTGAATTTGTTCCCTAGTAAGTGGTTTTCCTTGCCGATGGGTTTGTTACTGGGAAATCCATTAATGTTCTATCATACCATTCTTGACCATACTTAGAACTTTCCATCATTTCCCCCCTCCATTTCCTTATCTCTTGGGATTTTAGGGTGTATTGACCTAAGAAGGGGTTTCCCTCATTCTATGGGAAGAAGGGGTTAAGGGTCCAAAGGGGTTGATTTTGGGATAAAATCGTTGTATAAAAATTCCATATGGTTCGCCCAAGGATCACCTAAGAAAGAAATGAAACACTTATATTTAAATAAAGGGGAAACACAATATAATAAAGAATACTTAAAAGGTTAGTTGAAGGATATGAGGTTTCATCACGAGCCGACCTATCACATCCGTGAATATCTAGTGGTATGACATTACAACCATCTAGTCACCAAACCAGGGTAATGGTTGTCAGTTGCATGACTAAGAGAAAGGGGGTCTCATCACGAGCCAACATTCTCATTTCTATTAGGTATTTGTGGGTGACATTTCCATCACCTGGTCACCACGCTAGGGAAGTTACCTTCAACCTCTCCTTATGATATATTGAAAGAAAATAAAGAAAGAAATATAAAAGGAAATTGATGGGCTTGGAAAAAGTGCATTGCCGACGAAGGTACCACACACCCTCTACAAAGGAACCCATGAATGATACACTACGATCCCTTGTATGCCATGAGTCCTATGCCCATTGAGTCTTGACCCCAACCAATTCATTCACTTTACATGGCTTAGAGATGGATCTCTTGGAAACTCTCCTTGACCTAGGGTAAGATCTACCCAATAGCACACCTCGTCAACCCTTCCGTATTCAAGCTTGACAAGTCACAAAATGTCTTTGAGTTGTTATTTGTTTGATACAATAATCTTTGATGCACATGATTAGATGGATTATTTATTGATTGGATTCAAATATCATGATGTTATGACTTGAGATCCTTGGAGGGCATGCTCATTTGTCTTTGTAGGACCTAGTTGGTGGACATTTTGGGGAGAAAAAACCTAGGTTGGGATTCAATGGGGCTACAAGCCCAGAGGTTGGATGTCAGAGGTGCACATGCCAGATGAGAGAAATTAGACTTGGACGGCCTTGATGATGACTTGGACGACATAGCCCATCCCTCACTTACCAAACAATTTGCCCAGGAGGGGAAAATCATCGTTTTTTGAGCTTGATGTCATGCTTTGGGGGCTAGGGCATGGTGGTGAGGTGAAACTCTTTTGACACATGGTCATTTGAGGAGGAGAAGGGTCTTCACCATGATGAGAATCCTTAGATTCTTGACATGTGGCATTTGGAGGCCTATCCATGCTTCTCCAACACCAACGACTTCCTCAAAGTGACAAAACATCCCCTAAAGGGGTGATGTCCTCCTAAATTAGGGTTTTATTTGTGAAAAAAGTGATTTTTTAAGTGAATTGTTTAGTATTACTTTGTTAAGGAGGAAATACTAGTGTTTTTAACCCCTAATCTTGTGTTTTAATCCTTAATTTGTGGACAATATATGCTAGCTACATTTTGTATAAATAGAGATCATAAGATCTCATTTTAATCATAACTCTCCCTCTTGTGAGAGGCCTTGGTATGAAATTTTCACCAAACTTGGCTCTTTTAATCTCTTGTGCACTTGTTTATGGTTATATATTGGTGAATGGTTGATGGAATTCTAGCACTAGAATTGGATGATGCTTTCTAGCTCTTGTGGTGGATTATTTTGGCATTTCTCTTGATCTTAGTATGGTTTTCTACTATTATGCTATCATTTTTCAATTTCAAGTATTGTTAATATGATAGGAGATAGGTGGGAATTATAAGGGAATACACCCCCACCATAGCATTCATCATTTTATTTTCTTCATCTCATTGATTATATAAGGGTTTGCTAAGAGAAGCATAAGGGAATACACCCTCTTATCCTAAACCCTATCCTAGAGAAACTTTCCTTGGGAAGTAAAAGGGCTTACACCCCCAAGGAGGTATCTTATATAAGCTCCCTTTGACTCCATTAAACCAATATTAAAGACACTAGTCACACTTGTTTTCATTGGAGATATAAAATCATTGCCTTGGGAAACATAAATTTTGGTCTTTTAAAAGGTTTCTTGCTTGAAGTTGATTTGCCTCATTGAGAGGAGTCTTTCCCCACTAGGGCATACCCTCTCTCCCACTACTCTAATTATTGTTACAAAATTTAACCTACAGCGATTAGGGCTGCATAACCCTAGCTACTAACACTCTCATAACTCCTAAACTAACCCTAGACTAGCTCTCTAACTTCACTCACCTAGTCTACTAACTAGGGTGCACCTTTTGGGATAGTTCTTGGCACTTTTCCATGTTTTATTTTTCTGCTACATGACATTGAATGCTACATCCATAAGGCTGCAGTTTTCTCCAGAAAACACATGTTTACAACATCCATCTTCTCTAGCTTCTTAAGTGCCATCTTTTATCCCATGTTCATTGCTAAAATTGATGTTGATTTTCTTAAATAGTTTAGATATTTTCATGCTGATTTAGATGTTTTATTTTATGATATAATCTATCATTTACTGCTGCAAATTAGGAACAAAAACCTTAATTTTCTTATCCAACTAACATATATCATTGCAAAGTGTCTTTTATTTTGGCTCGGGAAGGTACAATCATCCAAAGAAGTACTATACCTGTGGGGAAACAATTACTTGACTTACAAGGAATCTCTTGTTACAGGTATGAACTAACTGAGAGGGGCGGGGGTGAATCAGTTAGTGTAGATTATTAACAATTTACCTTGTTTTTGACTTTGCATCATTAATCTTAGTGGCAGTGAGTCTTTACTGTGAAAATCAGTGTTATAAACATAAAGCAGATAACATAAAGAATAACAATCACACACAGTATTTACTCACAAGTATGAGACACAGATTTTTCAAGAGGAAACCCAACCAGGGAAAAAACCTCGCCTTCTTAAGATGTTAAGCAAGCTCCAACTGCGTTACATCTCATCTTTTATGAGCACCAACTCATAGAGGATACAACCTCTGATTGCCAGCACCAACTGGCTGAGAGCACCAACTCCCACAGAATCCCAGTACCCACTGGGTGGAAGCATCGACTTCCTTTTTACTTCAGCACCAACTGAGTGAAGGCACCAACCTTCAGATTCTACAAGCACCCACTTGCAGAGAAAGAGACATANACCACCCTTATTTGCCAAAATAAAATATTGCTCAAATCAACTTGTTCATTCTGATATAGCTTGCTTACCCTTTCTGCTGATCTACTCTGCAATCTTCACTGTCTCTGATCTGCTGCTCTGCTTCACTGTCCTCTGCATCCCATTCTCAGCTTCTTCTCCTGTCATGCAGATTCTCCTCTCCCTTTTCTCACATGCAGAGCTTTCTCTCCATCTCCCTCAACTACACTTCCATCTTGGTTCCAGCGCATTATATCGTTTTTCCTCATGCAGAGTTTTTCCTTGCTTTTCTCAACTCCAACTGCAGTTTCCTTTCTTTCAATCTTTCTTCTTCTTTTCGCATGCCAGCATTCTCCCTGATTTTCTGAATTGGCTCTTTGCATGCTTCCTGTACACATGCCACATCATGCAACGTTGTGTTCTTCCTGTCTTAACTGCCATTCTAATTTTAGACTGAAAGTCCTTCCACCATCCAGAGTGATTAGAGAAACCCAACTGGAAAAAACTTCCAGACTTGTCAAAGCAGATGAAGGACTCCTACCAAACTCTGGATTTAGCAATGTTAAGCTCCGTTGATTGTACATTATAGCCATTTGATGCTGGCCACACCAATCGTGTTGTGAATGGCATCATTCGTGTTGTTTCTTAAAGAAAACGATTGGTAACTTCTGCTGCTAGTCATGGCCGTGGCTAAGGCGTGTGTTTTTATCAGCAAAGATCCAACGTTGTTTCAGCATAGTTTCCAGCACTGTGTTTCAGCCCAGCGCTGTGTTTCAACATATGTAACATTACTGTGTTTCGGCTGTTACAACACTGTGTTTCAGCATAAGTTCCAGCTCTGTTTCAGCATTGTGTTTCTGCATCTGTGTTTCAGCATCTGCGTTCCAACATCTGTGTTCCAGCATCTGTGATTCAGCTTCTGTGTTCCAGCTCTGTTTCAACACTGTGTTTCAGCATATGTGTTTCAACTTCTATGTTCTAGCATTTGTGTTCCAGCATCTTTGTTCCAGCTTCTATGTTCCAGCATTTGTGTTCCAACATTTGTGGTCCAACATTTGTGTTCCAACATCTTTGTTCCAGCTTCTATGTTCCAGCATTTGTGTTTCAGCATCTGTGTTCCAGCATCTCTTGTGCGTGCTCCATAACCAGCATTTGTGTTTCAGCATCTGTGTTTCAACTTCTGTGTTCCAACATCTCTTGTGCGTGCTCCATAACCAATCGATTGCCATCAATCACAACCTTGACCGTCTACGTCATCTCTTCTATAGCCATATTTCCAACAATCTCCCCCTTTGGCATTGATGGCAATATGTCTTTCATTGCTCCCCCTTTGACATCAAGGGCAAAGGGTTAAACTGTTCTCCTCAGGATCCTAGTGAAAATATCCTTTGGACCTGCGCTCCTCTAATCAATCATCTATGCTCTGTCTTGTACACATCTGCTCCTGCCAATTACTATCTGAGGTACACTCGGTCAATCGTGACTTCATCTTCCAATCCTGTGTAGACCATATGGAGAGATGCTAACTCCCCTTGTCTAGAAGAGATGGACATGCTTTGTCAATGACCCACCGCTCTGTCTTTGCAACAAACATAAGATTCTTTGCATCTGCAATCTTCTTCATTCTGCTGTACATCTTCAGATTTGTGCATGTCAAATATGTTTAGAGCTATGCTACCCCTATCAAGATGACCCCAAGGACTCGGTCATGAGGAACCAATCTGGAATTATCTCAAAAATCATTTGTGCTCTCTCTATGTGAGCTAAGAGGATGATGCACGTTTTATCTTCCTACTTGCAGCAACCTGTGCAGACATCTAATTTTTTTGCTCAAGCCTGATGCGCAGATTTTCTTCATAGTTCTCAATCTTCAATCTGGCTTCCATGCTGCTCTCAAACAGTCTTCTTATGCATGGGGTCTGCCCTATTTTGAATGGCTGAGGATACTTGCCTTTTATATAATTCAATAAGCATCATATGTTTCAGATTCACGTTTATTACTTCCAGAACACTTCTTATAAAAATGTCCATATTTGCTTCTCATGACCAACCTCAACACAACTATACTCATATATTCACCACTGGTATAAAGACCAAAATTTCTCTTCAGGCAATCTGTTAAGCACACGCTCCCCCTGACAAAGTGCAGAGGTTAGTTAGAGAAGGGTAGAACACCCATCTTCTGTCTGAGGTATTCAAATTGTGCCTTGGGTA
>ML777686.1:485066-495584 GCA_009831015.1 Picea engelmannii | reverse complement strand
TGCTGATCTACTCTGCAATCTTCACTGTCTCTGATCTGCTTCTCTGCTTCACTGTCCTCTGCAGCCCATTCTCAGCTTCTTCTCCTGTCACGCAGATTCTCCTCTCCCTTTTCTCACATGCAGAGATTTCTCTCCATCTCCCTCAACTACACTTCCATCTTGGTTCCAGCGCATTATATCATTTTTCCTCATGCATAGTTTTTCCTTTCTTTTCTCAACTCCAACTGCAGTTTCCTTTCTTTCAATCTTTCTTCTGCTTTTCGCATGCCAGCATTCTCCCTGATTTTATGAACTGGCTCTTTGCATGCTTCCTCTACGCATGCCACATCATGCAACGCTGTGTTCTTCCTGTCTTAACTGCCAGTCTAATTTTAGACTGAAAGTCCTTCCACCGTCCAGAGTGATTAGAGAAACCCAACTGGAAAAAACTTCCAGACTTGTCAAAGCAGATGAAGGACTCCTGCCAAACTCTGGATTTAGCAATGTTAAGCTCCGTTGATTGTGCATTATAGCCATTTGATGCTGGCCACACCAATCGCATTGTGAATGGCATCATTCATGTTGTTTCTTAAAGAAAACGATTGGTAGCTTATGCTACTAGTCATGGCCGTGGCTAAGGCGTGCATTTTTATCAGCAAAGATCTAGCGTTGTTTCAGCATAGTTTCCAGCACTGTGTTTCAGCCCAGCGTTGTGTTTCAACATATGTAACATTACTGTGTTTCGGCTGTTACAACACTGTGTTTCAGCATAAGTTCCAGCTCTGTTTCAGCATTGTGTTTCTGCATCTGTGTTTCAGCATCTGCGTTCCAGCATCTGTGTTCTAGCATCTGTGATTCAGCTTCTGTGTTCCAACTCTATTTCAGCACTGTGTTTCAGCATCTGTGTTTCAGCTTCTATGTTCCAGCATTTGTGTTCCAACATCTTTGTCCCGACTTCTATGTTCCAACATTTGTGTTCCAGCATTTGTGTTCCAACATCTTTGTTCCAGCTTCTATGTTCCATCATTTGTGTTTCAACATCTGTGTTCCAGCATCTCTTGTGCGTGCTCCATAACCAGCATTTGTGTTTCAGCATCTGTGTTTCAGCTTCTGTGTTCCAACATCTCTTGTGCGTGCTCCATAACCAACCGATTGCCATCAATGACAACCTTGACCATCTGCGTCATCTCTCCTATAGCCATATTTCCAACATATCTTCCCACATTTAATCCTACTTAGAATTGACCTATAGGGGATTAAATTCCATCCATCTCCATATCCATCTCAATCCCCCTAGGTTCACTGAGATCGCCTCCCTAAAGTGACCTAGTCACCCTTGAAGTGTGAGACCTACATTGAGGTGACATTGGGTTTAGGATTCCCAAGTTGTAGCACTTTCTTTGTGGTTGGGCCAGGATTTTCCCAGCCTACAACTTTCACTATAACACTACCATTCCACCGCACCTAGGGCGTGTCCCATATAAGCATGCATTTTGATAATATGTAAAACCCTCTGACCTTGCACATAAGATGTTGTGAGTAAAGTCTCTATATGATGACGATGTAAATATAACTGGGAATTCCTGCAAAAGGGTGTTGTGAAAAACATGATATATTTATATATATATATATATATGTGTGTGTGTGTGTGTGTGTGTGTATGTGTGTGTGTGTGTGTCATAATATTAACCATACTCAATGTGATATCTACAACAACATGTGTTACAAATCGTGTTTATTCTAAATATACCAAGGCTTGCATTTATGGAAAGATATTTGGCCTAAGTTAAGTGCACTATGTACTATATTAAATCTCTCATACAATTTTATTTGTGTAATGTCAAGATATTGTTTAATATGGGGTTCACATTCCCTAGATCCCCTTCTCAATTTTAGTACATCACATTGGTTGGAAGAGAGCGTTGTGTTATCATGCCATAAATCCTGAAGTAGTCCCTTAACCACTCCAATTAACTTCATATCAGAATGAGGTAACCTTCCAGTGAAGGCCCAACAATCTGTTGGGCCACCTGCATCAAGGCTATCTCGTCTATGAGAATAATTTCTAAGGGTTTTGACATTACATTTCAAGAGGTGAGAGGTTTGTTGTAGCAAACAATGTTTTCTTGTAATCTTTCTAACAATTGACTGGGACAAGACACGTCGAGCTGCATTTCTGTCTTTAGAACGAGACTTCTTACCAATTCTTTGAAAATCATCTACAAGGTTTTGTACTATATGATGACTTGTTTCTACACTTTTGATTGTTTTAATGCCTAAAATTTTCCTAACAATAGTCAAACTATAGATTTTAACAAAGATAAAAATAATTGACATTTAGCAGCATCAGGTTTTGGTTCAAAATATTCTTGAATTATTTTATAAGAGTGATAACAAATAGTACGATTAGATAACTTACCTTGAAGTGATGCTAGACCAATTTCATCAAATTGAATGCGTTTATGAGTTCTTCACCACAAACTGCTCAATCTAGGTAGGGACGATGAACCCCTATTTTGGGAGTCTTGACCTCCCTATTGTGGAGTTAAACATGTTGTAGTTTTTTCCCATTCAATCACTGATGTATCAACTATGGGAGGAGAGTGCACATTTTACTGTCCAACAAGAAATTGAACCACATTCAATCACTGATGTATCAACTATGGGAGGAGAGTGCACATTTTACTGTCCAACAAGAAATTGCACCACATGACCTTATTCACCCCAATGTAGTACAACGGTTGCTTCTCTAATTTCATCCATTGTATAATCAGCTCCAAGCAATTCCTCCATGATTTGTTCATCCACAAAATGTTGTTTTGATGAGATATTGTTGGGATTTATCTCTATTGAACTATTGCTCTTTGGTTTTGGTGATGGAGGAAAAACATTAGTGGCATCTATTGTTGTATAAATTGGATTTCCCTCATGTGAAATCCTACGCTTTGGCATACGTAACTTAACGTTTTATGTTTCTTCTTCTACCTTTTCAATCGATTTCTTTTTTATCAAGTACATTCTTTCTCGAATCCGGTGGTTCCCCATGTTTAAATATAAGAATTGACTTCCAAAAACCTACCACAAATTTCTCTTTGTATTAATATGTAATAAGACCCAACCAAGTGTAGAAATTTGTTTTTGTATTACAAAAAAAGACACATCTAATAATTCCAATTCCAATTGCACTTGGACAAATTTGTCTTCCAATTCCAAAAAGACACAATAATATACAAACAACAATTCCAATTTCCCTTGGACAAATTTGTCTTCCAAGTCCAAGAATAAAAAAGAATATACAAACAACAATTCCAATCCCACTTCCAAAAATTTGTCTTCCAATTCCAAGAAGACACAAGAAGATACAAACAACAATTCCAATTGCACTAGGACAAATTTGTCTTCCAATTCCGAGAAGACACAATTACATACAAACAACAATTCCAATCACACTTGACGAAGTTGTCTTCCAAATTTTCCTGCAATAATTTGGCAATAGCACAAAAGTATTAATAATCTAACAAGAACACTAAAAAAAGTAAAACATGTCTCTGCAAGATTCTTTTTTCTGAAGTTGTCTCGTTTTTTCTAGACCATGAGATAGATGAGGTGGGGTGTGCTTTGCACCAAAACATTCCTAGTAGGAATGTTCATGCGTTCCTAGAATGCGTGCACACTAAATCACGTGCGCATTCTAGGAATGCTTGCGCATTCCTGCTGACCATAAAAAACCAACTGAGTCAAGTAACCAAAGTGTGTGCATGCGTTCACTTAATGAAATAGATATATGATTTAATATCCACCCAAATTTTTTATGAATAAAATTGTATAGGGGTATGGAGACAAATAAGGCCTAAGGGGTTAGGATTGAAAGTGTTTTCAAGGATAGAGAAATGGTTAGAGCACCAAGATGTCGGTGATGTGAGTGCAAGTGTTGCACAAAAGGTATATGCATAGTGCATTCTTTGATTGAGTTAAGTTGGGGTTAAGGATTTAATATAAGTTATGCCTAGGCTTATATGGAGCTAGGGGGTCTATGTCATTGTCTACATCAAGCTCTAGGTCATTGTCTAAATCTAAATCTATCTCTATGTGGTGGTCTAGTTCATGGTCTACGTCAAGCTCTGGGTCTGGTGATGAGATATTTGGAGGAATGGAACCTACTTAAATGGAAACTATGATTGTTTGGAGGCTTAGAGATTATGATATTGTAGCGCAACCAAATTGAAAGGACTGTTTGGAGGCGGAGAGATAATGAGATTTCAATGAATAGTTTGGAGGCATAGACTAAGGATAGAGAGGGAGGGGGCTATAGTGAGAGTGAGACTAAAAATGAGAGAGAGAAAGTGGTGGTATATGTAGGAGATAAAGAGAGGAGAGATAGCGAGAGGGAGGGGGGGAGATATAGGGAGGAAGGGGGTAGAGATAGAAAGTGTGAGTGTGAGAGGTGGGAAGAGAAATAAAGAGAGGGGTGATGGAAAAGGAGTGTTTGACTATGTGAGAGGGAGGGGGAGAGATATAGGGAGGAGGGGGGTAGAGATAGAATGTGTGAGTGTGAGAGGGGGAAAGAGAAAGAATGAGAGGGGGCATGGACAAGGAGTGTTTGATTGTGTGAGAGGGAGGGAGGGACAATTTTCATAGGGATTTTTCACATGCATAGAGAGGAGATACTAAGTAGAATAGGTAGACTATTATAGGTTATTTGGGTAAAGGACACATGATCCATGCAACAATGAATAACTAGCAAGATGAGCATTCGTCTACCATAATCGAGACATCATGTAAGATAATGGAATAAGTTTTTAATTATTAATAGATATAAGATAAAACTTAAAGTTTTGTTTCTCATAATTCATTACTAAGATTGCAAATTAATACAATTAATCAAGAGGATTTCAACCAAGTAGAAACGGTTTCTGAAGTTAACTGAGTAAGATAGTTGGTTAAATATTGTGAAATTCACCTAGGTGTATGTGTAACACGAGTATCACTATGTTAAACTAACTTGGGATCCTATAAGTACTAGGTATGGATTGGTTAGAAAATCATGACACAATGCTATATTGTAAATAAAAAAATATTTACTGTATAGACTATTGAGGACGTAAAAGGTTCCTAGTAGGGTTGAATAGAGGTTATCATTAATATTTATGTAAGTTGTATGCTATAACCAATATGAATAAGAAAGAGGATACAATAAATATAAAACAATATCCTCTATTATATTAATTGTTAGATATGTTTCTAGAAGAATTACATGGATTACCACCTAAAAGAGAGTTGGACTTCAGGATTCAACTCAAACCAGTAATGCAACCTATCATGAAGGCTCCTTACAATAGGAAAACTCTAAAGTTGTGATAGTTTAAAATGAATATCTAGGAAATATTATACATGGTATTTATTAATCTATGTATATCACCATGGGGAGCACTAGCGATACTTGAAAATATGAAGGATGGATCACAAAGACTTTGTATTTATTATTAACAATTAAAGAAAGCCACAATAATAAATTAGTATATGTTACCTAGAATCGATGACCTATTTGATGGAATGAAAATGGATATAGTGTTTTATAAAATAGATAAGATCTAAATATCATCACTTAGGAATAAGAGAAGAGGATATTCCTAAGACAACATTTAAGATGAATTTTTATCATTATGAATTTGTAGTGGTGCCCTTTAGATCGAAGAATGTCCCTAGTGTATTTATGATCTTAGTGAATGAAGTGTTTCAATAATATCTTAATAAATTCATGTAATTATTTATATATGATATTATGATATATTCAAGAACATTGGAGAGCAAAGAGAGAATCTAGGGCTAGTGTTCCAATGTCTTAGAGAGCATAAGCTATATGACAAACTCTCAATGTGTTTTTTTTATGAATTGAAGATTCATTATATAGGACATATAATTTCGAGAGAAGGAATTACGATGTATCCAACAAGGGTAGAGGATACTGTAGAATTCACGACACATACTAATGTACATGAAGTATGTAGTTTTGTGATTTAGTTGGATACTATAGAATATCTGTTGAAAGATTTTCAAAGATTTCAAATACTATTAATGAGTTACAAAATAAGAATAATAAATTTGTGTGGATGGAATAATCCAAGAAAGTGTTTCAAATACTTAAATTATTATTGACGATGACTGATATAATAAAGGTACATGATATGGATCAATATTTTCTCGTATGTATAGACACTTTGAAAGTAGGATTGACTAGACTGTTAATGGAAAAAGGTAGGGTGATTTCTTGTGATTCCATAAAGATTCAACCACATGAACATAAATATGTAACATGTGTGTTACTCTTTGAGATGTTCTTGGTTGTGAGAGAAACGATGCTGAGGATCATTGGAACCAAAACTCAAAAGTGAATTTTAAGGTTACCTTGATTTACCAAGGGAAATATGCATAATTAATCTCTCCTCATAGCTCAGTAACATTAGAAACATGAATATTGAGCTCACCCATGAATGGCATGGGGAATTTATGCTCTGTTGCACTAGAATTTGAGGAATCAAGAATGAGTGTTTGTGTGGAAAGAAAAGAGTGTAGGTAAGGTATCCAATAGACATAAATTTTGAAAGGATTTTAATGGAGAATAACGTACTAAGAAATAAAGAATTCAATAGTTCTTACAATTATGCATTCAAATATAAACCATGTGCAATTAAAAAACAAACTTCTTCGAGACATTAATATAACCGATACTCTGCAAATATATGAAGAATATAAACAATGTATGAATTAATATTGGTCAAATTACATGAAATCAATCCCATTCATCGAACACCATACATATTTACAACATATATGGACCAAATTTGTTGTTGAATATTTTATTAATGATCTGAGTACATTAAAAAGATGGGAGATATCTCATTACAATGGAAAAGAAGAGGGATGGGGGAGTTACAACCTAATACAACAAAACATTGTCAAATCCCTATTAGACTCCATGGATACCCTCTCCTAATATGTCCTTTTGTTGGAGCTCTAGTATGATCACTCTACTTTCAGGTTCAGATATTGTTCATCTCTCTGTCAACTGATGATGAGGAAATGAGATTGATTGGTTATTTATAGCTCTTGCTTGTAAGAAAACCACTTCTTTCTTCTTGAAACCACCTCAATAGTTTCGTGACACTTATTATTTAGTTGGTATAGTGGTTTATATTTCTAGAATAAATTCCAACTAAAGTAAAACAATCACTTTTAATATGGTAAAAATTCCCTTTATTGAAGGATTTTTACCCCAAAAGTTGGCTCAAGGAGGATTCTTCCATGAGGAAGAACTCCTTGACTAGAGTTGCTAGGATAGACACCTTTAGATTCTGCAAAATTGAGGCTTATTGTAAGTTGGAGGTAAAATCATCTATTTATTGTCAACCATAATTACTTCATTGTTTGGTGAAACATCGATCTGATCTCTGAGTCCTCTACCTTCTGTCTCTACCATATGTTTTCCAGAAAATGTAGTTACACCTTAGGATAGATAATAATATAACATGCTCATGTTATTTATGAGTCGACATCAATGAGAGGGGACATTCCTCTCCTTTGCAAAAATAGATATAGGTTCCAACACATCTGAAGCCACGATGACCCATGGGATTTATTAAGGGAAATACCCCCTATAGGTAGATCACCATCCATCACACAAGTGCTGAAAAAGTAACATCTAGGTTTTGAAGAGATGTTGTTGAATGATGGTAGCTTGTCTGTGGTCGCATATTATAGAATTGTGATGTGTTGGGGAAGACTCAGTCTAACGAGTTTATGATTAACCATATTTGAACATAACACCTGAAATTAGATCTTAAATTGTGTGAGAGATGGATAATAATTATATCCTCTGGAAATTGTACCCAAAATGACAATGATGAACAATGATTCACTGTGGACAAGACTGGTTCATTGTGGTATATGATCTTCTGATGCTTATGTTGGATCTTGTCACACAATAAAATTCCATTAAAATCATGTTTGATTCAATTTAACCCGATATCACGAACACGTGGAATTTTCTTGAATGTTTTATAGAATTTATGAATTGCATGAAATTTTGGATGATGTCATTAATGTACATCAGACACATGGAATCCTGTCATTGGTCCAGGTGGCTACCCAGGTGACATAGTTGATAGGTTGGTTGGATTTTGATTGGTCCAAATATATCCACGTCATCACTAATCTCGTCAGCATGCTAGCATGGCTCAGAATGACTATGCAATGGTCCTTATCGATGGTTAATTCCACGTCATATTGAGGTGGAAATTTGACTACTTTTTATAGGTACACCTCACCACCATCTTGAAAATATACCAAACATTCCCTGTACATTGCTCCAGAATAATGCCTAGTGGTATCACATGGGATAACTGGTGCTTTCCTTGCATGAATGAAAAATGCAAAACCAATGGTGTTGAGACACGTAGAGAACCTCAAAACCACTATCACATGCCCAAAAATCGTTAACACGTAGAAAAATTGTGGCTACAAAGTGAGCCATGAGGTGTTGATCTAGAGAGTAGGGGTGCTCTTATATCCTGACTATTGATATCTTTCCATTATTGTCGTATGTGGGAAATAGGCGTTTATCCCCTTGGTAATAGCCTTTGGTCACCAATTTGAGTGCCCGAACTTGTACATGGTCTCATGCATGTACCATTTAATACCTCGAGGATTATTTAATTTTTTTTTGCAGTAATCCTTCCTAATTTCTTGCTTTTTATGCCTTTTCCCTTTATCTAAATAAATGTGAATCAAGATTTTTTCTTAAGTGTAGTTCCAATGGTCTCTTTTTATCAAGATCTCAACCCCAAATATTGAACTTAACACTACATCAGTAGGGCTTCACAAAATTTTCAAACATTGTACTAACATTGGCTCCAACGGGGACAACAAATTCCTGCAATGTGTTGAGAACAACATATTAGTCTCCTTTTCCATTAGGGTATGGAGTCTGGAATCCCAACCTATAATTCATTTTATTTTTCTGTGAAAGGACAGATCATCCCCTCTTCTCAACAACTTAGCATAATGACCCACGTTTTATTTACAAAAAATGAAGAAATGAAAGTACATAACATTGACTAAAAAATGAATTAATTAAAAAAGAACGAATAAAAAGTAAACTACCATAATACAGATGGATACACTTGGATATTAGCATTGTAAGAAATTATGAAGAAAACTTACATTCACAAGGGTTCCCCATACATCCCCTTAAGGTCAGATAACTCATAAGTGTTGTTATCTTGGAATGTCAGGATATGAAAAGGTCATATCCAGAGATGATCCAACTTATGATGTTTTCCTTTGGCTTCTCTCCTAGAATCCCACTTCAAAACCA
Organism: Picea engelmannii; assembly: GCA_009831015.1. Taxonomy (NCBI): domain Eukaryota; kingdom Viridiplantae; phylum Streptophyta; class Pinopsida; order Pinales; family Pinaceae; genus Picea; species Picea engelmannii. The sequence continues at coordinate 486,232 of ML777686.1, read as the reverse complement.
AGTCTCTAATCACAAAATTCCTTTCTTTTTCTAACTTAAAAAAAATATTCTTCACCCTCTCTTGATTTTCTTATGTCTTAATCAGTACACATTCCATTTTCTATTGTACCTCTATGAATTGATGAATCCTTCTTTGCACATTATTTGGATCTTCTACCTCTTCCTATAGTAGCTTCATCACTGGAAAACTAAGATGTATTGGAAATACTACATCTATTCTATATACCAATTAGAAAGGAGAAGTCCCAAGAGCTATCTTTTCACTTATTCTATCATCCCACAATGCATACTTAAGATGAAATCCCATGATTTATTATCTTTTGAAAGCATATTTTTTATAATCCTAATCAGGCTCTTATTTGATGACTCGGCTAAGACATTTCGGTGTGGATAATATGCAGTAGAATGACCCATTTCAATGTTATAATCCTGACAAAATTAAAAAAGTTTTTCATATTTGAAAGCTTATGCAATATCTGTAATAATCTTTCTTGGACATCCAAACCTGGCTAAAATATTATCCTCTAGAAACTTTATGATGATTGTGTCAGTGGTATCCCTTGTTGGAATAACTTCAACCCATTTGGTAAAATAGTCCATGGCTATCAATATACACTTGTGTTGGCCACTAGAGTTTGGGTTTATCTCCCCAACGAAGTTTGGACCCCAATGTTGGAAAGGTGCTTCAACTTTTATAGGTCTTAATGGAATGGGTAGAAGTTTTTGTTTTCCTACAAATATTTTATAGTTAGGACAAGCCTAAACTAATGCATTAGTATCAACAAATAAAGAAAACCAATAATAACCATCCCACAATCTTTTGTAAGAAGTATCTCTCAAACCATTATGGCCTCCACACACTCCACTATGGAACTCATTTATAATATCTTATGTTTAGTCCTAAGTGATGCAATTAAGTATAATGCCTCTAGGATCTTTCCAAAACAATTTTTGATCAATAATACTGTTAAGCCCTAATATTGGCTCATTACCCCTTAATTGGGGCATATTAGATTAGTAATGCTATTTTATTTATGTCGGCTTTAGGCCATTAGTTTTAATTTAGATTAGTAATGTTATTTTAATTATTTCGGCTTTAGGCCATTATTTGTAATTATACCTCCTAGTCTCCTATATATACCAAGGAGACATTTTCATTTTGAATC
>ML777686.1:440871-480179 GCA_009831015.1 Picea engelmannii | reverse complement strand
TATGTCGGCTTTAGGCCATTATTTGTAATTATACCTCCTAGTCTCCTATATATACCAAGAAGACATTTTCATTTTGAATCATCTTGTACTTGAACATTTAAGTGGGGTAAAAGGAGGTTGCCCCCTCGAAGAGGCTTATTATCCGAAATTATCTGTTTTTCAAGGCATTGAGTACTTTTCCTGAGGTTTTTATATGCTATATTGATGTTTAGTTCTTAACAAATACAATATTTCACTGCCTTTAGTTTCACTAATCTATCCCTATCCTTATCACATTTTGTTGAACATTTTAGGTAATGTAGGTATAAAACATCATCTTTATACCATTCAAATTCTGATAACTTAGAATCTATTGGAAGAATAGGTTGCTCGACCTCCTCAATTATCGGCTTTTGCAACAACCATTGAGACACCAAATTCATTCCTAGTACCTTGCAATTAGTTTCAGCCAAGAATCTTGCAATCCCTTGAAATTTTATTAACTTTTCTAGATTTATCTCCAAGTCATATTCTTTTAACTTAGCAATCCATTTTCCTCTCTTCTCTTCATTATCAGTCTAAACCAAAATATCCTTAATAGCAACAAAGGGAACATAAGCAATGACCTGAGAGTGTAAAATATAGTTTCTAAAAGTTTTTAGGGATTTTAACAAAGCATATCCCTACTTCTCCATATTAGTATAATTCAGCTCAACATATCTCAATGCTTTGCTTAAAAATGAAATAGGCTTCTCCTGTTGTTTTGTATTCTTCCATTGCAAAACTACTGATATGGTATTTTCAGATGCAAAAGAAAAGATTAAAAAGGGGTTGTCATAATCATGACTGAATAAAACTGGAGCTTCCCCAAGGGTTTTATTAATGTATACAAATGAGTCCCTAAAATCAAAAGTCCATTTTATCTTAGTATCCTTATTTAACATGTTAGTTATACTCTTCATAATGTCAACAAAATTGGGAATAAACCTTCTTAAAAAAATCAATTTTCTGAAGAAGGATTGTACTTCTTTCTTATTTCTAGATAATCCAATTGTATTGATGTATTTGACTCTTTCATGATCAATATTGACCCCTTCTTTAGAGACAATATGTCCTAACAATTTTCCTTCTCTCATGGAAAATAAATATTTCTTAGGGTTCAATGAGATGCCATATTTTATGGATTTGATGAAGGTTTTCCTTAAATGTTTGAGATGATCTTGACCATACTTAGAGAAAATTGTCATATCCTCTAGGTCGATGATAAGAAACCTATATTTTTCACCCACAAAAGAAATATTCCTTTCTCTTTGAAACATGGAACCTGCATTTATGATCCGAAAGGGCATCTTGTTATGCATAAATGTTCCCCAAGGAGTAATAAAAGTTGTTTTATCTATTTCTTCCAAATGCATAGTAACTTGGTTATATCCAAAGAACCCATCCATCATGGAAATCCTAGAAGCCCCAACCACCCTTTTCAATATGTGGTCCATCTTAGGTAGAGGATAATTATCTTTTAAAGAACATTTATTCAAATTTATGAAATCAACACACAATATTATTTCACCATTCTTCTTTCTCTCAAGAACTAGGTTTTCCACCCACTTAAAATACCTAAAAGGAATTCTAATCTTGGAATCTAAGATCTTTCTAACTTATTTCTCTATAAAAACCAAGAATATGGGATTTACCTATCTCAATTTCTGTTTGAAAGGTTTTTCCCTAGGCTTAAGAGGTATTCTGTGTTGAATAATGGAGGTGTCATAAATTTTTAAATCCTCATATTTCCAAGAAAATAAATACATGTATTCTTTGAACAAATCAATGTATTTCTTCCCGATTTTAGGAGTAAGATCCCTGGATAATTTAATGAACTTAGGCTCATGTTTGGTTCCTGCATTACAATCTTCTGTGCTTTCATCATTTGGTTCTATTGCAGGGTTTGTGGGCACATCATTTTGATCATATAATTTCTCTAAGAGTATCAGGTATTTGGGAATGAAATCATTCTTCAACTGCAAGACCTTATGAGATTCTATGTGATTATTGAAACATGGATCATCTTGTACTATATCATCAACCTCTTCACCATGTTTAATATATTCTTCAATATATATATATATATATATATATATATATATATGAGTAGAAGAGAATTAATCTATTACTTCCAAAAATATCCTAAGTTGTTGGTAATCCTCAAATACTTTCCAATTCTTCACATTTTCTGAGATTGAGGTCTTATACCTAATTTATATGTAATACTTCATTTGAGTGATAATGGTTACTTTAAAAGTACTAGCATCTACGACTAATGAATCTTCATGTTGGTTCATTTATCTAGAGACGGAAGTAATATTGAAATCTAAAAAGAAGTTATCAATGAGATCCCATATCATATTTATTTAATCTCTCATCCTAGGGTTCTTAGTTTGATATACATTTCTCACTTGCTCCACCATAAATTTCCCACTTTCTCCACCACTAGTTCAAAATCTCCATAGACTACCAGTTAGGTTATCTTCATATTCCTTAAAGCCTCTAACCCTAAAGCCAAAGCCTCATACTCTGCTGCATTATTATTAGCCTTAAACTCCACTTTGTAAGATAACATTTTTTTCTCATTTGTTGGAGAGATTATCACTACCCCTTCTCTTGATCCTTCTTTAGAGAAGGATCCATCAAAATATAATTTCCATATACCTTCAGGATTGGAATCAACATAGATTGGTGTGTTTTCTTGTTCAAATTCCCTATTTATAGACACGATACAACACCCTAAGTCAGAATCAGTAGCATAAATGGAATGGTTTACTGGATTGTTTTGATCACTTACCACATATGCAAACTTAGTTTCTCTATAAAGTCTTCTCTATTCATCTCCAAAAAATGGCCCAGTAGCATATGAAATATATCCATATGCATTGTGCCACCCAATTTTCCTTCCCTTGATCTAGATAACAACATGCCATAGTTTGCAAGTATATCTTCCACCACTACATTCATCATGATGATTTTGACAAGAAGTTTAGCTAAGGTGACAACTAAGTCTTTAATGATGCCCTCACACTTAACCTTTCTTGAGTCAAATGAGTAAAGGTAATGATAAGGTCTAGTTATATCTAGTCCCAAATGTTGCATGACTGATTTAGGCATAAGGTTATGGCATGCTCTAGAGTCTATCTTGCAATTGTGAAGCACCTTATCATGGATATTCAAAGTGATGAAAAACGGTGCCACTGGTTCTTCTTTACTATCAATATCAGGTCCAAATGTGATACTAGGAAATTCATCATGGATGTGTAAGGTGTCAGGATGATTATTGAAATCATATTTGTGTACAACTTTCTCAATTTGTTTCTGGTATACATGGATCTTTACTAATTCCACTAAAGGAATTGATATCATAATTTTACCCAACTCTTGTTCAATATTGAAAGGTTGTGTAAGATTTTCTATTTCTTTAGAATCTCCTTAAAATTTGAATTTTCGAGAGGAAACAACCTTTTTTGTAATGATGATTTCTTCCATTTATTTATATTTGGTCTAAAACATTGGTGTTTTCTTAGGTATAGGGATAGTCCCATTTTTTAGCCCTGTAGGTCTAGGTATGAAGTCATATTTATTTTGTAACTCAACTTGTAGTGCATAAGAAAACATCCTTTATTGTGAATAAGTAATATCGGTGGCCACCCACCTTCTCCAACTGGCTCAAAACAGGTTTCTGGCAATTTTGGCAATTTACTATTTTTAGCAGTTTTTAACTTTTGGGGCCATTTTGAGGGCCTAAATGAAGGTTTTTCGAGATCGAGATTCTCAATAATAATTGAAGGAATGATTGAGCACCCAAAATGAATCTCCTCAATGGTACCTTTCCAATGGGCTATCATACTCCTAAAATGGAGATCGTATGCAAAGGTTACAACATCGGGAAGTTGATGTACTAACTTACCCAAACGGGGCCCACATGACTTTTTGCGCTTCATCTCCTAGGGTTAGGTTTTTGGATGTCTAGGTTTTTTGGAATTCCTGTTTATTGTAAAAAGGCTTTCAGAGCCTCATTGTAATCATCTTCTTGTGAATGTGAGTAGACATCATATCTCTTCTCAGAGATAAGCTGTCACCATTCTAGCAAGTCTTTCACTCTGCATTTTACAGTTTCAACTTATTTCCTTATTGAATAGAAAACCAATTTTACTGTATCTCTATTATTTTGTGTTAAGAACCTATTAATAATTTGTAGTCATTTAGTTCTTCTCATAAAATCTGGATCAGTGGTATCAGAGCAGGTTGCTCTTGATCATTTTTTTCACTGCATGTCCCTGACGAGGTCCGAGTATAGCAAGTTGGGTCTCGAGCATGTATCTCTTGAGGACAATCGCTCTTGCACACCCAAGAAAACCTCAATGGTGGAAGAAAAGAAAAACAATGAAGTAGACGATCCTATTAGTCTGTTGCTTGAGACAAATCTCACGCGACAGAGGGACGAAATGATGGAGAATTTTTCCCACATCCTTCAATGCCCACCGATAGCAACATGCGCATCTTCATCAAGGGGCCACTTTGGAAGCACCTCACTTTTCAAGGTACAAGTTAATTTTGATATTCTTGTATTTGAAGGATAGATAGATGCAAAATCCCTATACAAATGGTTAAATCTTCTAGTAGGGTATTTCTTTGTTCATAATTTTTCTAACAGAGAACGTATCACCTTCGCACTCCTTAAATCTCTCCCTCATGTCAAACATTGGTGGGAAAATTACTGGGACCAAGTTCCATAGAGGATTCTGGAATATATGGGGCCGAGCCCACTTGGGATTTTTTTGTGGTTGCGATAAAGGAACAATAGTACCCTGTTGGCAACTATGAGGACCCATACATGAGATGGACCATACTGCGGCAAGAGAGGGGCAAAGCAGTTCCATAGTTCACCAATACCTTCCATATCTTGCGCACCAAGTTGGGTATCAAATATTTCGAATGACATTTGGTTCTAAAATACCGTGGGGCTCTACACAGATACATCCAAATTGAAATGGATATTTTGGACATCTCATCACTCGGTGTTGCTTATTGATATGCTGTTAAAATTGAGTAGAAATTTAAGCACCAGAACAAAAGAGAGTTCATATATACAAATCAACAACCACCAAAGTATGAAAAAGACATCCCTAACAAACAATATCTTGAAAACCAGTCCAACCCATAGGAAAAGAAGGGTCATAGGAAGACAAATAAGGACACCAGAAAACAATGCAATTTCCATAAAATCCCCTGGAACAACACCGATGAATGTCGCTCAAAATAGTCATTGGTGGTTGATATCAAAGACAAGGATCCGAACCCTAATTCTGAATATGATTTTGAAAATACTGGTAAAGGACAGATCATTGACGTAGACCACACTGCTATTGTCGCGACCACAACAATTCAACCAGAAGAACCAATAGATCCTGAAGAGGGGGAGCACCTTTTTCATTCATAGATGTGGGTGAAGGGGACCCCGCTGCATTTTATTGTTGATAGCGGAAGCCAGAAGAACCTCATCTCAACAGAGGTCATCAAACAATTGGGATTGTCGACAACACCACACCCGCAACCATACAATATCTAGTGGCTTCGCCAAGAATGAGATTTTTGTGTCAGCCAGTTGTGTCGATTGTCATACGACATCCAACCCTTCAAGGATAAGGTATTATGTGATTTTTCCCCACTGGATGTCTATGATGTTCTCTTGGGCCAACTATATATGTGGAAGCTCCATGTTGTTTATGAGTCTCGACCCCGCAGTGTCATTTTTTCTCTGGGGGGTCATCTCTATAGAATACCAGAGGTAGTTCCGACTACTATTCCACATAAAAAGTGTTGCAAGGTAGTATCTCATACTAAAAATTTCAGCTTCTTCACAATCTGTTCAAAAGGTGAACAAAAGGATACTGCAACCACTATAACCTCAGTCCAAGCACCTTCTATCCAACAGAAGCAGGTCGACAAGATTGTAGAAAAGTGTAAAGATTCCTTCTACAAAAACGAATCTCATGTATCCAGAATGGTTAAAAATGTCCAACCCTTCCAGCCACATGCTCATGATATCCTTCCACAAACCGAGTAGCGTGACGTCTCTTGCAAGGCAAGCAACTCACCAAGATTCAGATTCAACAAACACTTTTTCCTCTCCCCCGATAACTCAACGCAATGGATACCATTTCTTCCTAAGGAGGGAGGATTGATCCAGGTGGATATCAGTGGCCACCCACCTTTTCCAACTGGCTCAAAATAGTTTTCTGGCAATTTTGACAATTTACTATTTTTAGAGGTTTTTAACTTTCAGGGCCATTTTGAGGGCCTAAATGAAGGTTTTTTGGGATGGATATTCTCAATGATATTCGAAGGCATGATGTAGGCCCCAAAATGTATCTCCTCTAAGATACCTTTCCAGCTGGCTATCATACACCTAAAATGGAGATCGTATGCAAAAGTTACAACCCCGGGAAGTTGATGTACTAACTTACCCAAATGAGGCCCACACGACTTTTGGTGCTTCATCCCCTAGGGTTAGTTTTTTGGATGTCTTGGGTTTTGGAATTCATTTTTATTGTAAAAATTCCTTCAGAGCCTCATTGTAATCATCTTCTTGCGAATGCAAGTAGCCATCACATCCCTTCTCAGAGATAAGCTGCTACCATTCTAGCGAGTCTTTCACTCTGTATTTTTACAGTCTCTGTACATTTATTTCATTAATAGAAATCATGTATTACTGCATATCTTTGTTTATGGTTTCATCTCTGATACATGTCTATTATATTATTGAATATCTGCGATATCTTTGAGCATTTATTTATTATATCTCTGCTCTCATTTCGTGCGAAAATAATCCAGATCAATAATATTTTTCTTTTTTTGCAGTCGAATATTTATTGTTTAAGGATTTATCATAATCATGTTGAGTAAGGTGTATTGCCCAGTCCTAAATCATATGCAACTCTTTCTGGAAATCAATGCTTTCTTCACCTCCAAGGTCATCAACCACATTTTTTTCATTATTTTTCTTTATAGGAGGTATGAGTGGTTGTTCATCATTTTTCTTATCCCTCCTGAAAATATGGGGGTTGAAAGGTCTCCTAAATTGGTTGGGGTTTCTCAAACCTTCTTCATTTGGAGGCTTGTGTTGAGGGCTTCCCCCAGTTTCCACTCTGTGTAACTTATTGGACAATTTTTTTATGACCTTAGATATCTCCTCTATCTTAGCTTCTTGGGAATCTTTCGCAACATCGAACGGGCCAAGATCGTCTCTTGTCTTCTTCTTGTCTTTATCAATTTGGCCAATTTGGAATTTCTTTCCATGAACAAATTGTTTGTTATAAAAACAACTCATCACATTCTCTTTCACATAGAATCTCAGATATGATAGCATAAATTATGGGAAAAGGAGGTGAATCTTTTCAAAAGGTTTTACCAAAATCAATGAAAGTGTCATAATATAATTCAAATTTGACATGGCAATGAAAAAAACACATGTCACTTATAGTAATAGGCCTAACATACTACAATTTAAGTTTCACAAATGTGTTTATTGGGATATCCATATCACAATAACTCTATAATTTGAATTCATTAAATGGTTATGTTTGATTCATTTCCAACAAATGTTTCAGAGTTGATTCATATTAATGTTGTGATATTCGTTTCCACACTATATCTCTTATATTCAGTGAAACCTGGTGAAAATTTACTTTTGGACTAATTTACTATATTATAAACATAAAGAAATTAAAATCAACTATATCTAGACATATATTTACATAAAAAATTAAAAACATTTATAAATATAATAATTCACTAGGTTCAAACCATATCAACTATACATGTAAAAATTTATTAAGTTATGAACATGAATTATATATATATATATATATATATAAGGGGATTGGTTTCTTGTTGCTGAATTTGTTCAAGAACATCATATAAATAAACATTAAAATGAAAATCCATATTTTCATTACTATTATTTTTATTTCCAATTGTCATGATGATTTTTCCTTTCATGTGCCATGTTCCCTTTTATTCCCTGTTATCAATCAATCTTAAATCCTCAGTATTGATATGCTACCCAACAAAACAAAATAGCCATAAAATTTACACAACAAAACCTTAAAAACAAAAATTAAAATGAAATGAAAGGAAAAATAATGATGCAATGATATTTGGAAATATACATTGTTTAACCTTCATGCCTCCCAATGATAAGAAAACCAAATGGTAACCATAGTCTTATTTTACATGTTGAAAGGGTGTAAACCACATGGTAATCATAATGTGATTCTACCTATCCAAAGTGTCTACTACAAGTATAATCTCAAAATAATTTGCAACTATAATGCCCATCTCCAAAATCTTATAGCCAACAAGACCTTCAACCTAAAAACCAATTACAAGCATAATATCAATATCCAAAACATAATAGCTAGAAAGAGTTTGAACCTCGAAAGAGATTGCAAGTATAATTTCAAATCCTCGTAGAATGTGAAATAATATCAAGCTCCAAAAAAATGTGAAATAAAAAAAGGGGTGGATGTTTTATTTTTGATACATAAAATTTGACCAGAATTGGAGTTATGAAATATTTCAATTCTTGCTTCTTCTTCTCTAAGACTCCCTATTCTTTTCTTCTAGCCCGATCCTTTTCAATCCAAGGTTTTCCTAGTAATATAGAAAATGGGACGTTGTTCTCAATAAATTTAACACTCTCAAAATCTTCCTCTGTCGAAGTTCCATGAGCACTCATAGATATCTTGGTGAGTCTTCCACATAGGGTTATCAACTTTCCTCTAAATAATCCTATTCCTCCCAATGAAGGAATCATAGCAGGATTTCCTAAAGTTTCCCAATTTCTTTCTGTCATGATATTAACATGTGTTTCTTCATCCATAACACAGTCAATGTCGAAGCCTCCTATTATTTCTTCTATGCATTCTTTTTCTTTGAAGATCTCTCATAAGTTGATATTTCTGTGACCATTTAGGGTTTCTTTCATTTGTAGTAACACATTCTCTGATTCTTTCCAGGGTTCTTCCATGGTCTTAGTTTCATGACCTTTCTCAAAGTTTTCTTGTCTCATATTCATTCTGTCAAGCTTAGCAATCATTCTAGGGAAATCTAAAACTTCATGATCCACAACTTTACAACAAAGACAACTAGGTCTTCTACCAGGGTATTCCTTAGCAAGATGTCCTGGTCTTCTACAACTGTAACAAATGGTCAATCTTATTTTTCTTTGAAATTATCCCCAACCTTTTATGTACTTCACACTAGGATCATAGTAGTTAACCTCCAAAAAATTCTTTCTAGGATCCTGCATCTATTTGTTAGTCCAAACATTCTTTCTATGCATAGGAATAACATGTCTTTCACTATTTTTGTCAGATCTACTTATATCAAAATTTCTTTCATTTAGTTGTGCCCTACTTTTCAAGCTAGGACAAAATTTATCAAACATACCGAGATCCATACTTTTGAAACAAAAATCTTCACTTATCCTACCTTTTCCATCAAAACCTTTTACTGTTCTTACCTTTATCAGAGCACAAAGATTTAAGATCTTACTTCTTTAACCAAAACTTCTCACTTTACTTGTATTAGAGCACAAATCTTTCAGGTCTTACCTGTTTTCTTCAGATATAACTTTTCTTATTAGCACATAACTTCACAGGTCAAGTAGAATACTGCGCACTAGGGCAACAAATCTACGCAAGGAGATTTTTCTTTTCTTTAGTTCCCAGCAATAATAATTCCATGTCCCAGCAACATAACCATTTGTTGGCACAGGGGCAGACCCAGGGTTCAACGCTTACAACAACACACCAACAAAACCCTATCTACCGACCCTTTTGACAACACCTGCAAAACAAATGAAGTCTCACCCGAGGTAGAGGGAGGGGTGGTTGCAGGACTCAAATGTCTGCAACCTTAGTTGGGACACAGATATGTGATTGTAACACCTTAACAGAGCACTTAGCAGTTATAGTTCATTAGTATTCATTCTTAGCTTACAACGCAACTAAACCCTAATAATAGATCAGCACAGTATTCACATAGATCCAATAGATTCAAGCACTCAGCATACCAACATAGATTAGATCTAACATTCATTCAGATTATTCATCACTAAGCTATCACATTAGATTCTTCTAAGAATGTATCAGTGCACTAAGCCCTTAACCCCATAAACAAGAGAACAACCATAAATCACTAACCAACCACAACACAGGATATACGTGGTTCACCCCCACCCTGGAGTTACGTCCACCAACTCTTCTTCTTTGTTTCTTTCTGTCAATCTTCTACATGCACAGAGCCATGATATCTTACTCCTCAGAGGACAGGAGATCTTCACACACTCCGCTAGATCCTCCTTCCCCGAGTTACAACACAAAGCCTCTTCACAGTCTCTTATAATCACTTGCACTTAGCTCCACAAGTTCTCAACATAGCATGCACAAAGCACTTACAAGTTGCACTTAGCACAGTGTCTAGCCTCTCTTCGATCACATAGATCAAACTAACTCACTGATTGACTACTTTCTACATCGCCTAGCTTTCTATTTATACATTACAAATAGGACCTAACCATGGGTAAACCCATGGATCAACATCCCCATATCCGTTACATAAGCCCAAAACCCAAAAATCCCTAAAAAGGGGTCGAGATCCTGTGATCTCTGCATCGACTTGCGCTCCACCTTCGACTTCCAGTCGAAGTCCCAAAAGTAGGTCAAACATGACAAAGGATCCTCACAACTTGGTCAAGGGCCAACAATGGCAAAGGACTGGGATTTGTAATGCTAGAAAAAATGACAGTCAAAGTTGTGCAGACGACATTGGCATGCACATGGTGCAAAGCCTGGGGAAAAAATCGGAGGAAAATTTAAGAGCAGGAGAAAAAGATATGCCAAACTCCATAGAAAGTCTACAGGATAAGAACGATAAATAAATACTTAAACATTCTTACTTCTAAAATGGAAACAATGAATATGAATGAAAGTATGGTATTGAAACTTACTTGTCAATGATGAACGACAAAACCATAAACCCAATTGCGGTTGCGGGACTTGAATCCTGCAAAGAGAAAAAAACAGCCCCAACTATCGGTGCAGAACCCCAACCTTGCAAAGTTGAAGAAAACAAAAGCAGGCAGAAAGCAACAAACTAGTGACCAAGCATAAACAGATCCAACTACAGGTGGAGGACCTCAACCCTTCAAGATTGAACCAAAGAACAAGAAGCAATAACCAACGAACCAGTGAACAAGCAACAACCAATGAACCAATAAAGAATATATGTATCTTCAATGATGACTAAATTGCATTACACGCATAGAAGAAATATGAAGCATATCGTGACCATGCGAGTGGAAATACTTAAACATTCTTACTTGCAAACTGTAAACAACAAACAACAAATAACGAATACGAATGAAATTATGGTATCAAAACTTACTCATCAATGATGAACGATAGAATCACAGGTCCAATTGTGGGTGCAGGACTTGAACCCTGCAAAGTGAAAAAACAGCTCCAACCGCGGTTGTAGGATTCCAACCTTGCAAAGTTGAAGGAAACAAAAGAAAGCAACAAGCACCAACAGGTTCAATTGTAGGTGCAGGACCTCAACCTTGCAAAGTTGAACCAAACAACAACAAGGAATAATCAAACCAATGAACAAACAACAACTAGTGAACCAATAAACAATATATGTATTTTCAATGATGACTAAGTTGCATTCCAAGCATAGAAGAGGTATGAAACATATGATGGCTATAGAGTGGCGGTGGACAACAATATTGTCCAAATTCACTGCAACATTGTGTGGAAAAATTCGAGGAAAAATGTATTGTGACGGGCCTATTTAAGTAAACATTTAAGGTTGTTAGGCCTCGCTCTATGAAAACATTTTAGTTGTCAGGCATGTTTAAGGGTTTCATGCTGTGTAAACATTTAAGTTGCCATGTCTATTCAGGTACCTCAAAAAGAGTGTCAATCCTCAAAACTTTCAGTATGTAAACATTTCAATAAGATGCTCAAAACTTTGGATATATAAAAATTTCAAACATTGGGAATAGAGAAGCTGGTAGTAAGACTTCGAAACTATTCTCCAATAAGATGATGACATATAAGGTTTTTTTTATTATATAAAAAATAATTTATTTAATTCTATAGGTAGAACAATAGAGATGATGCGAAAATTTATAGTCAAAGGACATATTAATATGAAGTTAATAAATTATCGATAGTCCCTCTAAACCTTGGAGGGACTAATAAGTGTATTTCATTTTTCACTTTCTTAGCACTCTAAAAATGACAAATTTTAGAATATTTTAGAAATTAATTAATACCTTAATTCTATTTGGTTCTAAATTGATTTTATTTATACTTGTTATTTTATTATTTAATTATGATAATTATTAATATTTAAAACAATAAAAAAACTTGTTTTATTTGAATAAATATTTATTTTTTCAAATTAAATTAATATTTATCGATATATACTAAAGCACAAATCTTTATACATTTAAATGTTTATAAATTTAAAGTTAAAATTATTAATGTTTAAGAAGCTAAAAATATTATTTTTCAATTAAATTAATATTTGTGAACACAATTTTTTATACATTTTAAAAGTTTAATTAAGTCCAAAGGCGTACAACTATTGGTAATGGGCACAATTAATGACCTTTTAATTTGATTGCTAACAATTCAAGATGTTGGTATATTCTTAGTCGTCCTCCCAAATCAAGAGATGGCATGGCTATTCACCAGGTTGACAGGTAAGGAAATAATTGCTACCATTTCTCTCATGATTTTATATATTTTATATTTTATAGTGAAAGAACGAGCCACCTTTAACTGGGGAAAATTGATTTCTATCAAAATCTCATCCCAATTATCACACTATAAAAGGGAAAATAAATTCTGTATCGCTTCCTATTTAGTATTTTCTATAGTGTATTGTTGTCAATTTCCAAACATGACTATAAGTAATGGGGTGAACTACAAAATAGATCCAATTACCTTTTGGTATCAGGAATTGTGTAGACATAAGACCTCTCTGTATTTTTAAAAAGTTTACAATGATTTTTTCTCAGTCTTCAAAGGGTTTTTGTTTGGTGAAAATACTCCAAGGATATTTGACTACGCTAACAAATTCTTAGAGAAAAAGGGAACGACAAAAAAATGGAAAATCACAGTGTCATACGAATATTGTGTTCCAAAGAAAATCTCTCTTTTCTTCCATATCATGTATCTGAAAAATTGTGTATTACAGAGGTGGCAAGGAAATACAATTTCTGGCTACATTTTTTCCATGAAAAAAGGAAGAAACAATTTATCGCCTTGCCATGGAAGATTGGAGATTTCATTTTCAGAAACATAAATAAAATTCACAAGTTTGCAATCCATTTCAACAATGTGAAATTAAAGTATGATGAAAAGATCAAGGGATTTGATCCTAACAAAATCTTTGTAGAACACATGCTTTCGGTGGGATTCAATGATTTGTTCATCCAGACTACTTGAATATAATGAAGAATAAATAGACAATTGGCTAGTTGATTATTCTATGAAAAATCAAGATATTGAGGAAGCAATACATGACATTTATCTTGAATTAATAGACTTGGAAGGTGAATTATCCAACATTAAAATCAGGCATGAAATAAACTTTGCACCAATGAAAAATTGCATTGAAGATTTGTTCAAAAAGGCAATTGACAAATTAACCAAAGAAGGGAAAGAACCACTTGAGACAGTTCCTATAACCATCAATGAAGACAATAAAAGGACATCAGCAAGAAAGTGAAATTAGAGAGACCATCATAGTAAGTTCATGATGATCATATATTTATTTTTTTATCATTTTTTCATCCATTTACTCTGCTTCTTTAACTAGAAAGGTTTAACCAAAATATGATAACTTCTCCCTGCCTTCTTTCCAGGTCTCGCTACTCTGTCATCACCCACCATCATCCTTCTATATATTAATTATTGTTTATATTTTCTTTATGGTCCGCGGGATCCCCAATCCGAGTCCTTAGGACAAACACATTTAAATTTCAAGGCTTTGTATCAAACTATATATTTTTCAGAAATCCAAAGAGAACTATTTCGGGATCAGTTTTGACTTTATTTTATAACTATGAGTTTTGAGTATAAAGTATTTGAGATAGATCTATCATTATATTTATTTTATCTCCCCATGTGTTTACTCCATTAAAGTTCTCTTATGTATGTGTTTATCTCCCCATGTAGAAAATATTTCTTGTTACCTTTTTCTTGCATTCTTTATATTTCTTTTATTATAATGACAGATTTCCTCAAAGTCCTATATTCTAAAAAATCTAAATTCCCAAGAAAATATTAAAACAAAGAGGAGTACCACCTCTATAAAAATGTAGGGGGATTTTTATCCCCATGAGGTTACCGTTTCGGTCCTAACAGATTCAAGCATTGAAAACTCCTTATCATGTCCTTTCTTCTCGCAGTGAGAACATGTAGGCCTGTCCTCTTCATATTTATTCACTACAGTTGTCTTCTTACTCTTCTCTTTTTCCTTCAACTTCTTCTCGAATTCATTTGTCTCCTCTGACTCATCCTCAACAACATATTTTAATTTGTTGGATTCAAGATGATTAGCTTGTAGTGACACTTCATCAATATTAGTAGGATTGAACATCAATATAGTATGACGAAGATATGAGTGTATACCACCAATATACTTTAGAAGAGTTTCAGGAGTATGTAATGGAATTCCCAAAGACAAATCCTTCCTCTTAAATTCTTCTGTATAAGCTTGAACATTTTTCCATTTTTCTTTCATTATATGTTGCCAAGAAATCATTGTTGTTTGCATATAATCTAATGGATAAAATTATTTATTAATGCAGTAGTGAATTAAATCCAGGAAGATGTGATTTTACCATGTTGAATAAGATCAACTTGTGCCTTACTCTCCCACCATATTAAAGTTGTGTCACTTATGGGAAGAGTATCCAATTGTATCTTTGCAAAGTCCTCCATGATCTTCTGGACTCTGCAATATACTTCAATTTGTTTGATCCAACTTTCCATCTTCTCTGCATTCAACTCTCCATCATAAGTAGACAAATCAAACTTTACATCTAGTTTTAACAAAGGAAAATCATGAGAATGAGAAGACTTCTTAGAACACTTTTTCCTCTTAGAAGATGATGATGAATATTATGACAATGAATATGATGATGATGATGATGATGACAAAGAAGGCTCTTAAGTTCCACCACCTTCACCTCCTTATTCTTCTTTTACCAAAGATTCTTCTTCTCTGGTCTTTTGAACTCTTCGTTGCAAATCATTTATTATTTCCTTCATCGATTGGCGTGTAGCCATAATTTCCTCAGGGATCATGGGGGGATCTTCTCCTTCCTTTCCTTCGGAAGCCATATTACGCTTACGAAGTCTCCTTTCAATATAAGCTTTATAACTTGCAAGCTCTCCTTTACCAAGCTTGAGTTTGGCTCTTGTAAGCATTCACTTGCAAAAACTTGTCAAAACCATGCTCTGATACCACATGATCTGAAAATACCAAATAATTTCTAAAAACAACTTGATCAAAATCTGATATTAACTAAGCCCAAGCATCCTTAGATGTCACTTCACAACCACATCCGACCAGATTCAGAAAATTAAAGGACAAATTTGACCTATTTGCAACATGTCTTGTGAATGTCTTATCCATAAAATCAAAATTCATGTAAGTTAACTCATATTACCAAAATGAACTTGCTTTGAGTTCTTGAAAAAAATCCCACAAGACTTATCTTTAAAATATTTCACAAAGATATAAATAATACATAAATGAAAACCCACTTGAATGAAATAATTAAGAAACGGGAATTTCTATACATCAAACTTCGGATGCGAATTTGTATAAACAAGCTTTGTTCATATTCAAAACTCTATACAAAATCATTTTCCAATATTAATAAAGTTCTCTTTATAATTACATAAATGAAAAATAACTCCCTTGCAAAAAAGTTCGTTCTTTTCTATGTAGTAAGCCACTTATTTATAACTCATCCAAATGAGCTCTTTCCTATACATGAAATAAATCTTTGTAAAAAGAAGATGAACTTGTAATGTCTCCTCCTTAAATTATACAAACAGTCTATTACAAACATAAGCTCTGTATAAAATAGACTAATACAAGTCTTTTAACACCAAGACTTCATGTGGGGGTGCTCCATATAGGGAAGTTTGGGGGATCGAATCCCAACCAAACCCATTTTATTATCAACTTTTTGTTATAATATTGTTATATGGTTTCAACCATATACTAAATATGGTATACATTTATGAAGCCCAAATAAAAAGGAGTGCATGACATATGTTTGTAGAAGTGGTGCGCTTTAAACCATATAATATATGGCATTAACAAACTTTGGAATGTGTGCATGTTTTTTGGGCCCTCACGCAAATCTAGGGCATAGTATTTATGTATGAATAGAACTATGGGTAGAGGGGTAAGCCCTCAACCCTTTTTCCACCCACATTAACCATGTAACAAAATTATATGAACTATTTTCCATATAAAGGATAGACATCATGTGATGGTGCATTGGTAAGTTTGTTGAACTGTTATGCTAGATTCTCGGGTTATATTCCCTTCGGCTTTGTTGGGTGCGGGCCTATTTTGAGGAAAGACCCAATTTTGGTAAGGGAAGGTCTAATTTTGGAGAAGAATAACTGGCAGGAAAAATAGCACGTGCAAGGGAAAGCTGCATGCAAAGGAGGAAAGCATGCAAGGCACGCATGCAGGAAAACCTAACCACATTACCATTAGGGTTTTGGTAAGAGATTGTAACAACTAAGAAGCTTATAAACTAGTATAAATAAGTACCTAGGAGGTATAGGGCTGGGTTCCTGAATGTTGGTTGATATTTTTTTTCTCGGTTAGGGGAACGCCTGTAAGAAATGATACATTTTTGTAAGATGTTGAGATGTAGGAGAGTTAAGAAGCTAGATATTGAGGGCTAGATCATAGGATGAGGAACATGTTGTGATCTAGTATGCCTCACAGAGGATGTGGAACCTATTTTGTGATTGTATAATCAGAGTTGTAGTGCACGCGACACCGTATATTACATAAATCTAAATAAAAGAGCATAAGAAGCCAAATATTTCTGGACATAGCCCAGGAGGGGGTGAACTATGGTAACACCTGTGTTATGTGTTGGTTGTATGGCACATTTACCTTATGTAAGCAGTTAGATAATGAATGGATGAATCAATAGTTCTGTAAGATCGGTTATTTGTTAGATTAGTTAGATTGCATGCAGAAAATTAAAAGATGAATGAATCTTAAGAATAATAGAGAGAACACAAGATCAAGGCCTAAGGAGAGTAAGTACAATCTCATATCCCCACTCCATCCCAGGTTGCAAGCATATGAGCTTTTCATCCACCCATAGAACTATCTCGAGTGAGACTGTGCAATACATTCTATGTGTTGTGTTGCCCTTTGGTTTACCAGGAGGGTCGATATTTTAGAGGGTTTTGTTAGAAACCTTTTTAGATATGAACCTAGATCATCCCAAGAGTAGGAAGAGATTAATAACCAACAAATAGTTCCATTTCTGACTGGAACTGCATGGGATTAAGTGAATGGGATCCATAGAGGATGCATGCATAAAATGAAGGTAGAAAATGGGAATGTTCATACCATGGAATCCAACGAAGGTTGAGATTGAAAGCTGGTTGAAAAAAAAGGAGCTTGAGTTTGTGGAGAAGGATAACATAAACCCTAAAATAACACCATGCAAATATATGAACAAGTACGTGTTTAGCGACCTGCATGAGGTCATTTTTTGTGATTTCCTACATGTATTTCAGGAGTGGCTATTAAGGTTAAAAGACAACCACCATACATATCAAATTACAAAACTCGAGTGGAATCCTATGGAAATTGTGCAGCTACAACAAATTAACAACAAATTCACGTGCGCATTAGATTTCTGGCTAGACAGTATTGTTGCAGGGTTTATCACAGAATTTGTAGTAGATACCATGAAGTCTTACAGTGAAACAAAGAAAGAGTTTCTAAAAGGACCTAGAGGTAGGTATATCAAATTATTGTATACTTCAATGAAGATCTTATTGTATAACAAATGTGTAATGACTATGGCATCATACAACTAAAATTCCCTGCATGCATGGGGGAAGGGGGGAAACACTAACAAAAGCTGAAAGAATGGAGGAAGAGATGGATAAGGGAAAGAAGGAGGAGGCCATGAACCCAATCATGATGGATGAGGACCATATCAAGGGGATAATGGAAATAGCTGGAAATACGCGCAGTGGAGTACTCTACCAATATAAGATGAATAATAAGAAGAGATCCATATAATATACAGAGGGATTGGAAAATGATGAAGAAGAGGTAGAGGATATTTATGCTATTGAGAAGATTGAGGGAATCATGCACACAACATATGAAATGAAGAAAAGAGGTCCAAGGGAAGGAACAAAAGGAAGAAATCCTATTCGTGTCAGTTTTAGTGCAAAACCCATAACCCCGTGTGCGACTAATACACCACCAAGAAAACCACCATTTAGACAACCAAATTATAGTGGAAGGAAGATAGTAGGAAGTGCATCCAATCAAGGAGAAACAACTGCACGAGCTAGTCCAGGAAGTAGTAGTCAAATATCTACATCTCCCGGAGGAGGTATCTCAAAACATTTCAATATGGTAGGACATGATCCCACCATTAGGTTACTAGAATTCAAGGGAGAGGCATCAGAGGATCTTGAAAATCACTTGTTCATCTATGAGAAGATCTGGGAAGTAAAGCATATCAGAGATGAGGATACGAAACTTGTGCATTTAGGTATCACGCTAAGAGATCATGCAATGGATTGGTACATGAGCTTAGATGCAAATAGTCCACCAGGAACAACAAGGATGATTGCATATGTCAATAAGATATTGATAAATGAATTTCAGAAGCCTAGTTCAGAAGATCAGTACACGAATAAGGTGATTGAAATCAGAAAGAAACTGGGTGAGTCTGTTTGGGAGATTGATTAGAGGTTCAAACGGTTGAAAGGTAAATAGAAGTATGTCATGACTGACATGAAACATAGACATCTCTTTGTGAATTCAATGATACCACATCTGAAATACCCATTGAGACAATAGAAGTTTCAAAATCAGATAGAGTCTCTATAGGCAACCTTACAACTAGAATAAAACCAATATGAGAAGAGAGATCCAACAATAGAGGAGCAGAAGGAGGATCTGAATAACCTTGCATTTCAACAGAACTAGAATAAGGGCAAAGACAAAAGAGAATTTGTTTGGTGTACCACATGCAAGATAGAAGGACACCACAAAAATGAGTTCCCAACTTTTGTGCAGTACATGGAAACAAGTATAACAAACCTCTTGCCAACAAGAGGACCATGGTGTGAGGTATGTAAGACACATGGGCATGATCCATATCATTTTTCAATGATTCATAAGTACCAGACAGTACCCAAGAATTCATACTGCAATTTTTTCAAATCAGTACGTCGTTATGATAAAGATTGTAGGAAAATGGACCTGATGAGGGAAAGAACTTTGGATACATATAGGGTGTAGTCCGAAATGATTAAATGGAAAGATGCACCACATTTCAACCAGGTACGACCTCCTTATAATAATGCACAACAACAGTATAACATTGCAAAACAATAGTATAACACTACACAACCTCAGTATAATAACGCGCAACCACAATATAACCCCGTGCGATATAATCAAGGTCCTCAGTACAATGCACCACGAGGAGATCTAACTATATACAGAGGTGGAGGATGAGGAAGAGGAGGATTTGGAAGAGGAAGAGGTCTAGTAGTGTGCCATAACTACCAACAACTAGGAAATTATGCAAGGGAATGTCCCCTTCAACTTGCGACATGTATGTACTGTCGCGCAATAGACCATGATACAAAGGACTTCCCAACATTATTGGGGAAGATTCAAGAAAAGAGAAATTAGAAAAATCAAAATGTACAATGGATTTTTGCATAAACCCAAGATGATGGGAGGAACATCAACATAGTCACACGTAGAGGATCTAAAATAGGAGTTGACGCAGCAAGACAAGACTCAGTGCAACACAAATGGGTGAAGAATACTATTGAACCACAAAAGCAGTTCGATGCAGGGAAAGAAAAATAAATATTCAAGGAACCGATATAGGAGTTCCTATAGAGAGATGTTGCATCTACATCGATTACGCAACATACTCAAAATGTACCAATGTATGAAATGCCTTCCTCAATGGACCACACCAGTGAATAAAAACCTGTACAACAAGTAAGTAACATAAAGATTTTTTTCCAATCCTATGTTAAGATACTAAATGATCCATCATCTGTTAAAGTTTTGAAAAATATCTTAGAAATATGTAACACAACGATAGAGGGGAAATTAGATAAGAAGACAGTTAATCACCTCCATTCAATAAGGAGGACACGCAGGGAATTTAGATTGAATGCTAACATTAGGAATTTAAATATGGGGGGCATTATACTAGACTTGGGCTCTAAAGTCAACGTTTTACCCCAAAAGACATGGAAATGCATGGGAGAGCCCACATTAGAGTATTCACCTATTCAACTGAAACTAGAAAACCAACACAAAGTTCTAGCAATTGGAAGGTTGAAAGGTGTGAAAATAGATTAGGATGGAGTGTGCACTAAGGCATACTTTGAAGTGATAGAAATAGTGGATGGTACAATGCCTTATCCATCATTTCTTAGACAAGATTGGGAATTTGATAACCAGATCATAATCAAATTGAAGATAAGGAAGATGACATTCGAATTAGGAGAATAAAGAGTCATTGTGACATTAGATCTATCAGACGGAGAAAGGTTTGTAGACCCCACTTGCTTAGATCTGGAGGAAATAAACCAGTTATACAGAACCACCCTGCATGAAGAATATTATCTTAACCCAACTGCAAAATGAGTACTCAGATGGAGGATCATCACATCATATGCTTCTGACTCAGATACAGGGTTGGAGAATTGGAAACAAATATTACATGAAGTGTCCACAAGAAGGTGCACAAGAATATACTGCCCAATAAGATGGGTGGTTACAAAGATCAGAGAACCTCCCAGTTTTCATGGCATAAATGACTTAGAAGAATTCCTAACAAGATATGAATATGAAGTGTTAGAGAATCATAGGTTCTTAGTGTTAGAGAAATATTTGACTCACCCTATGAAATATTGCAGAGGGGACCTTATCCCATTCCCCCATGCAGAAATATTTTACCT
This sequence comes from Picea engelmannii, assembly GCA_009831015.1. Lineage (NCBI taxonomy): Eukaryota > Viridiplantae > Streptophyta > Pinopsida > Pinales > Pinaceae > Picea > Picea engelmannii. The sequence continues at coordinate 458,832 of ML777686.1, read as the reverse complement.
AATGACAAATTCGATAGATAAAAATAAATATTTTTCCACTTGTATGCATCTTGACAGCTATATAGCAAGTGTATACGCAGGCTGCTCCACTACAACCTGTGTATATCGAGATTTGTGCCAAAAATTCAAAATTAAATGTCAGGTTTCCATGTCACGATAGGAGATCTCTGATCCTTGGCCTTCCACATACTAGAAACGTTCCAACTCATCCCTTTAGTTCCATTTTGAAGGCTATAAATGGGCCAATTCCGAGCTATGGAAAATGAGAGAGAATTCAACTTTGAGAGAAAATTTACTCTAGAGGAATTATTTACTTCATATTGAGTATGCATCCCTTTGTCCTTTAAGTCAAAACACAGTGTTCATCCCCCAAGATCTTCCCTTATTGATGGAGAACCTCATTGTCTCCCTTCTATGAGCTTGCCTTTGGTGGAGGATTGAAGTGGTGGAGGCCCAACTGGAAGGAACTTGGTTTCTCGGTTCCGAACCATGCCGACACGGAAGTCTGTAATGTTTTCACTTCTACTGATCATTTATTAATAGAAATACTCCTTTCTCGTCTAATTGATATCATGAAAATATATGATTATTATCCATGGGAGTATTTGTTATGCTTATTAACGGATTATGCTATCTAATGTGCTAACCTTTGATATTATCACTATATGCTTTCTCTGCTTGTTTGTTGAGAACTTGTTGCAGGTATAAAGCTTTGGGTCGAAGTGCTCAATATTGGACAACATTGAACATCTAGACGAGGTAGGCCTCTTTCTTATCTCGCTTACACATTGGTTTATATAGCATATGTTGGAATTGAGTTGATTTCTGCAGTCATACCTGTCTGTTGTGGTTTACCCTAGCCATATAGATTTTTTCCCTCGTAACACTTAGCCCTGGATATTTCACTCAAGGAAACACCTACAAGATGGTGGGGTGTGCACAAAGAAACAATTAAGGACTAGTACCAATGTAAGAGGTTACTGCGCAACAGATTCGGCGCAGAACAGGGGAGAAATAAGATGCAGAGATATGATGGACAGAGGACACCAATAGAAAATTTGGCGAAATGCAAGACACAATGGAGGATGAAACCACCAGAGGAATGGCCTCATCACTTAATCCACACATTGGAAGGAATTCCAGAAAACCAGTATGTAGACTAGGAACTGCGCAGAGGTACGACAGTATGGACAACATTACAACATAATTTTATAGTCACTTTCTCATTTGAACATGAGAACCCCAACATAGATTTAGTACTAAAGAAAATAAGATGTGTAATATTTATTAGTGAACCAAAGGTTGAAATCATGAAAGAATACCAACAACAGAACATACAGACCATGTGAAATAACTACTATCATGCTATCATGTGCAGGAAGAAGCGCCAGAGGAAGATGACCCACAGAACATCCAAAATACAAAAATTGAGGGAGAAAGAGAGGTGGAAAGTCCCTCTCTGGAATCAAAAGTATTTTTTGTGCCAATCATGGTGAAGAAAGCCAACATTGGGACAATTGAAAAGCCAAAAATGGCAAGTATTGGAGACTACTGAGATGAACAAACAGTAGAAAGGATAAAGAGTTATTACACGAGTACAATGACCTATTCCCCAAAAACTTTATAGAGATGAAAGGCATAGCATGAGATCTAGGAGAGATGAAGATACCTCTCAAAACAAAGGCTATATCTGTAATATAGAGACCTTATAGACTAAACCCAATATATAAGTAACAAGTGAAAGAAGAAATTGAGAGAATGTTGGAAGCGAGTATCGTAGAACCAGTAGAGGTCGTTGTCACGCAGTGCGGTATACCTCAATGGGGAGAACTTCAGACCCCAAAAGAAGAAGTGGCAACACAAGTACCTTTGTGCAGTACTTCAACTTGTTAAGAACTAGAATAGATCTGCAAATATAATCACTACAAATACTGAATACACAATAGATCCACAAAGCAAGATAGAAGAAACCACACTTTATTATTACCAAAACCCTTGAGGTAGGGCAACACCATACAATGGATCCTATTATGGAAGGGATCCTCTCTTGTTCACTTGCCTCTTTGAGGGGGCAACCTCCTAATGAGTTTCAGCTCCAAATACAATACTTCTCTTCATGTCTCATTACATTGCTTGAACCCCTTTATATAGTGCTACCATCACCTAAGAACATTCTAGAGGAGGAATCTTCTAGAAGTAGAACCTTCTAAGAAGTCCTCTTACATTTATTATATCTAATTACCCATTTATTATATTTAACTACCATAGTCGGCCTTATTTAATAATATAGTGGACCTAGTCCACCTTACATTGAATGACCTCCACTATTATCACTATGGGCCCTCTGGCCACCCCACTACCTCTCTAGCTACCTTACATTCCATCCCCCTTATGAAAGCGTTGTCCTCAACGCTTGATGTACAACCATATACCAGGGTCCCATGGATAATTGTGGACCATAATGTTGAAGAAGACTAGAGAACCAAGGTCCCATGTAGAAAGGAAATCCACCATGCTGAAGTAGTCCAACCACCATTGTAAGCCTGAGTCCCATGTCCAAGTGCTCATGTGAACTCCCCGTGAAAGATTTTGGAACCCAATAACCAACTCCAAATAATGCTCCAAAAATTGACACCTATCGTGTGGATCCAAATAAGAAGATCCATCCACATAGTGGAAAATGGTCGTAGCAGAATCTGGAAGGAATAATACCAATGTAGAATATGCAGACTGAACGCTGGTAACTAGCTCCTAATGTGGGACATTGATGTTCTCTACAGAAGGTGGAGTAGAGTCATCAAATAAAATATGAAAGTGGTTGTCATCCCATAAATGACAACTATTCATATACCAATCATCACAATCTACCTCAAAATCATACCAAGCATATATTTCCTGATTATATTCATCCCTGAGGCCCTGCATAAGAAATATCTCCTGCATGTTGTTCAATGAATCTTGAATACTACGAAAACTATCATTGAGGCCATAAGTGAGGCTATTTGTGAGGCCATGTACAAATGCATCCAATCTGTCATCCAATGTGTGAAACAATTGGTATTTGAATGATTCAAGAATTTATTTCAGGGTTTGAGAGGAAATAGTCATATGAACATCCTATGAACTTTTCGGTCCTACAACCATCACGAAAAAACTCAAAAAATAGACCCAATAAGTTTCGGCAGAAAATCGCGGTTTTTTCTGGAAAACCCCTAAAAAACTGCTGAAATTAAAATGATCATAACTTCACTTCCCGGACTCCGTTTCGGCTGATTTTTTTTTTGAAATTGAGTGAAATTGTGAGAGGAACTCAGATCTGTAATTTTTTTGAGAAAATTCGAACTCCAACTGCTACAGAAATAAAAACAAATCGCGTCGCCGTCCGTGGAAAAAACCTTGAAAAATTGCAGATTTTAAAACTTTAATATCTTGACTTCCCGGACTCCGTTTCGGACGATTTTTTTTTTTAAATTGGGTGTTTTTATGAGAGGAAGTCAGATATAAAACCCTTTTCTACAAATTTTTCACATAAGTATACCAAAAACTTCGAGAATGTCTCGGCCCTCTTTTTTTTTTTCTCCAAAAAAAAAATCTGCAAAAATAAAAAATATTTACCCACAGTGTCTGCCCAAGGAAAGTGCTTTGATACCAATTGTTAAGAACCATAATAGATTTGCAAATATAATCACTACAAATACTGAATACACAATAGATCCACAAAGCAAGATAGAAGAAACCACACTTTATTATTACCAAAACCCTTGAGGTAGGGCAACACCATACAATGGATCCTATTATGGAAGGGATCATCTCCTGTTCACTTGCCTCTTCGAGGGGGAAACCTCCTAATTAGCTTCATCTCCAAATACAATACTTCTCTTCATGTCACATTACATTGCTTGAACCCCTTTATATAGTGCTACCATCACCTAAGAACATTCTAGAGGAGGAATCTTCTAGAAGTGGAACCTTCTAAGAAGTCCTCTTACATTTATTATATCTAATTACCCATTTATTATATTTAACTACCATAGAGGGCCTTATTTAATAATATAGTGGACCTAGTCCACCTTACATTGAATGAGCTCCACTATTATCACTATGGGCCCTCTGACCACCCCACTACCTCTCTAGCTACCTCACAACTTCAACGAGATACAAAAGAGTGTTGCAAATACTTGGATAATCACTCCAGACATTGTTGCACAATATAGGGAAATATCCAACTTCAGAGAGACAAGGCAGAATATGTGGATCCAAGCACAGAGGGATCCGTGATAGGAGTGGCTATAGTTAAGATATTGTGTCACTAAAGAGGACATAGAAATGGCTGTGAGGGATTGGAACGATGAATGGAGGATTCCAATCCTGACTCCAAAAGTTCCTAAGGGTATAGAGGTAGACGCAAGGTCAACCAAGACACCTGTAGGGGACACCGTTGTGCCCAAAAATCCAATGAAGTGGGGGAAACCCAGATAGAAGCCAATGCAGTAGAAGAAGGGGAGTGCACCAAAGAGAGATGCGCAAGAAACACAAAAGGATATTTCTCAAGACAAGAAGAACAAGGAGCAGGGGCCACTACAGGGGGGTCGTGTAAGAAGGAAAAGGAACATAAGAAACTACTAGAATACACTATCACTGAGGATGGCACAGACCTCGTGGCATAAATAGTGCAAGACCGCGCAGTAGAATAATTTGAAGAAGCCCAACACCAAAGAGGAAAAATACAAGACAATCTAGTAGGGATAAATCAGTTCCTCTAGCAGATTAGGTCATCGCAGAGGCCTAATAGGGGAAAAAAATATTTCCCCGAAGCGACATTAGTAGAGACAAGGACTTCATTGAGTGAGTAGGACACAGTTCAAACTATAGCACAATCGAGTCTGACTTTCAAAATGACAACTAACATGATGCAAATGTATGAAGCCATATCTTAGACACCATTGAAGGATCTAGCATAGGTAGAACTGGTATTAGCAAGAATACCTACCAAGGCACTCTATAGGCTCCAAGTCAGTGTCACACAGGAGGTACAATCATGGGCCAAAACAGATGCAACAAAACTGTAGAAGACGAGAAATGGCAAGGACGTCTTGGAATTGGTGGTCGAGTAGGTCAAGATCGAAACCAAGGAGGAAAAAGAGGGTGAAAAAAGAATAGAACAGGGTGTGACAATAGTGTACAATCATATCCCTAACAATGCATAGGTAGAGAACACAAGCATAGAGGAGAAACTCAATATTATTTCCCAAACCATTGAACACTATAGGCAAGAGATTGACGAATTAAAATAAAAGTTGATTCCTAAAAATCCTATGAAGGTCAGAGAGTAGAGTTAACAAGAAGTTGCACTCGAATTAATAGAACTAGAGAAGAACATAAGTGCACCATAAGAGTTATTTGACAGAGTCGCGCACCTCTGGACAATGTTGGATGATGATGAACAGGTCCAACCATGGGACCAAGAAGAGGAAAGGCTCACCGCAGCCATACAAGAGCTCAAGAACAGACATAAAACAATGACCATCACAGAGTGCCTGAAAGCTAATTAGGACTTGAAGAGGTTGTAGGAAGATTTAAAAGCCACGCAAATGAAAGAACAAGAGAGATAGGAGGAAGTAGAACTCCTCTAGGAGAAAGAAGCGCAGCTAATTGTGCAATTAGAGGAGGAGAAGAAGAAGATGGTGCAAGTATAGATAGAGGGTGCAACACTAATCCAGGACGAAATCACAACGCAGTTAGTAGAGCCACTGACAGGAAAATCCACGGAGGTCAAGATGCGAGGAAGCGAACTAGCAGAGAAGTTCCAAATTTTGGAAACAATCATAGAAGGAGCGTGCACTGGATAAGCGGCTCAGGAAAATCCACATGTCAATATTGGGGGGCATATTTTGAGGAAAGACCCAATTTTGTTAATCTTGGAGAAGAACAACTGACAGGAAAAACAACACATGTGAGGGAAAATTGCATGCAAACAAGAAAAGCATGCAAGGTGCGCAGGTAGGAAAACCTAACCACACTAGGGTTAGGGTTTTGGTAAGATATTGTAACAGGTAAGAATCTTGTAAACTAGTATCAATAATTACCTAGGAGGTCTAGGTCGAGGTTCCTAAATGTTGGATGATACCTTTTTTTCTTAGCTAGGGGAACGACTGTAAGATCTGATACATTTTTGTAATTTGTTGAGTTGTAGGAGAGTCAAGTAGATATATCTTGAGAGTTAGATCATGGACTGAGGATCCTAGTGCGATATAGTCCACCTCATAGAAGTTGTGGAACCTGTTTTGTGATTGTATAATCATAATTGTAGTGTGTGCAGCACCGTATATTACAAAAATCTAAATAAAAGAGCATAAGAAGCTAGATCTTTGTGGACATAACTCAGGAGGGGGTGAACCACGAAAACACTTGTGTTATGTGTTGTTTTTATGGAATATTTACCTTTTGTCAATATTTAGATGATGAATGGCTAAATTAATAGTTTTGTTAGATGTGGTATATGTTAGATCAGTTAGATTTCATGTAGAAAATTTGAATTAATCTTAAAAATAATAGAGAGAACACAAGATCAAGGCCTAAGGAGAGGAAATACAATCTCAGATACCCACTTTGTCCCAGAATGCAATCACATGAGATTTGCATCCACCCATAGAACTATCTCAGGTGAGACTGCACAGTACATTTTATGTGTTGTGTTGCCTTCTAGTTTATGAGGAGGGCTGATAGTTTTAGAGGGTTTTGCTAGAAACCTGTTTAGATCTGAACATGGTTCAGCCCAAGAGTAGGAAGAGAATAATAACCAATAAGATCCAACAACATTTTAACAAACTTTACCCATTATTGGCCAATGGGAGTTCCACATGGCAACCTCTCATTGGTTGAACATTTCCATGTGTCAAAAAACAACTTATGCCACTTCTTAACATGCAATTCATCTGCCTGTGCACCACATTTCAACACGCCATTGAAACACTTGTCGTCACGACCTTTCCTAGTCAACTTCCAACTAGGTGCCACATGTATGAGAGGTCAATCATTAAGATCATGTAAGAGGGTGGGTGTGAGTGGTCACATTCCATAGTTATTGGAGAGAATGGGTTGAGGTACAATCATCCTTGAGAAAAGTGTGAGTCAAGAAAGAAAGGAAGAAGAGGAAATTTGTATGCAGATTCGAGAATAGGGGACAGTTTTTACTTAGAGATTTTAGGTAGCAAAGACTTTAGTTTTTACCATGGTATACTTGAAGGAAGACATTGTTTGGTTGTGTTTTTATGTTGAGATAGAGGCTTTGTGTGCCAGTAAATCAAGCTATAAGCCGATCGTGTGATTTCTTGTTGAGGAAATATATCATATCCTTATGAAGGTTGATGTGAGAAAACATGAAACAACTAAGAGGTCCTAGAGTTTCCATTTGAGTGATTCATGTCCAACCAAATGCACTAGTGACCCTGATAAATGAATGATACAGCTCGAGGGACTATGAGCAGTGAAGGGGGTACATTCCTTGGGTAGTGTAGGTTGTGGGGAAAATAGATATATGGAGATTTGGAACTACTGTGAGAGTAGAACCTAGGTTTGGGTTTGCTCTGTGTCGAGAGTGGATAGATAGTGAGCCGGATATCCTTGTGGACTCATAGCCTCAGCTCGGAGGTGGCTTGTTCATGAGAGAAAATGATTAGGAGTGCCTATGGTTGGGAGGTTCATCCTTCGTTTGTAGCCAGTTGGTTAATCATTAACATATAAGTGTTTTTGTTATGTTCTTATTCTAAATTATGATATGTAAATAGTTTATATGAATGTTGTGTGTTTTTGTTTCTTGAACAATTGTATTCATGTTTAATATATGCTATTATATGCATTTAGAACTGTAGTATCAGTCAAATGGTCAAATATGTGTTTGATCTGTGACTAGTAAACTACAAGAATTTGATTAGCAGTAAATCTTAATAACTTAATGAGTTTTTGCACGTGATGTTGCTGAGATGGGTTGGGGGACATTACGTGTTGTAAATCAAGTCTAAATGTGATTGTTGCTATTGGTTGAGTAGCTTCAACTGCTTTGCTTGAGATGCCACGAGGTTGTTGTTGCAATAGTATACATAATCTAATCTAATCATTTAGACTTCAATAGTATACATAAATTATTAGATTATTGATAATTATATTTAGACTTCAATGTATGATTTCTGATTTATGTGACTAGTCAGATTATCAATAACAATTTGATGAAATTCCAAAATTTTAATTTGAATCACAAATTGATAAAATTGTAGAAAAATCTATATTGACCAAATTTGTGACTGGTCAGATTATCAATAAAATTTTGATCAAATTCCAAAATTTTAATTTGAATAACAAATTGATAAAATTGCAAAAAAAAACTATATTGACCAAATTTCAACTAAGGCGGTCGGAAATGACAAACAATATCCACTTTGGGACTACGCCTAGAACTTGATGTCTCATAGGAGGTTTTTTTGGTTTTTAGATGTATTTGATACGTGGATACAAAATTTACACGTCAAAATTTATCGGTATAAAAAATTTCAACCCATCATAAATTCTAGGTGCTTAGTTTACTATAGTGTGTCACCTATCTAGGCATCACATTGAAAAGGGGTTGGGCAAAGGTTTGTCGGAGGGTTAAATATAAAAATAATAATAAAAAAAATAATTAGTTTCAGACTCCCAATCCTTGAAATTTAATTAGTCCATAGTACTAGTTCACATAAAGTGTTAATAATTAATTGAATATCCATTTACTGATAAACAATTTGACACTCATGAATTTGGGGTAAAACTAAAATGACAGGCATGAAAAACCAATGACTGTCATCAAAATTTCACTTGACAGGTAAAATAAATTTGAAATTCTAGCCCCACTTGAGACCGTTGGATCTGTATTCTTTTCAGATGCAACAACCAATAATCGAGGATGTATATTGGTTGTCGTTCCATAATCTACGCTCCTTGTATTACATACCAACAATTTCAATTATTAGCTTGAGTGGGAGAAGAGATCCGTTATTGCTGACTATTTTGAAGTATTTTTGAGGTGTGATGTGATGACTATCATTAAGAGGTGCAGGATAATTATTGTTAACAATTAACGTTGTTTCCTGGGTCTACACCAAGATGATGGCAGTAGTCAAGGTAATGGTTGCATCCTATCGCTCTGTTCAATGATTGAATGGTTTCCTAGAATCCTTACCGGATGCCATAGCGCAGTGACAAAGGGATCTCACATTCCAATACAATAGCACAATATTCCATGATATTGAATCATCCTGAGAAACCAATCCAGGTTTATTCAGTAAATATATGCGTAGGAATTCCCCCACTTCACCATAATTATAATTCCTGCAAAAAGCGAGATCAAACAAATGAACAAACAAAAAATAAACTGTCAGTCACCAATCATTCAATTCGATTTATTTTTTGCTTGATAAAACAATATATAATTGCTTGCTATCTAAATGTTAGGATATTTAGACACTTAGGAGTTAGTTAAGATCTAATTGGTCTAATATGTTGTTAGGTAAAAGTGTGTTTCTTAGTGTGTATCTTTAGTATGCATTAGTATGCATTTGTAGTTACGAAATTCGACGGTCACGATATGTTCCCGACATAGAGTGATCTGACGGTTCATACTCTCCTCGATCTTAACGACCATTGATCTGTGTCTTGACACCCGATTGGTCAATGAGCTCTATTTAAATAGCATGGAGGGTCATTTGCCAATGATCGATTGTGAGAAACTCTCTTGTAAAATCTCTCTGTAATCTTTTTCTTTGCATTAATAAACTGCTCCAAGTGGCTGTGTTGGCTGGGGTCGTGGATGTTTCCCCGTAGGGGTTTTACCACGTGAAAACATTGGTGTGTTGATCTTTGATCTGGTTATATGAGTGGTTACTGAAGGTGTTCATCCTCTTTTGGAATACCTATGTTTTCGAACATGGTATCAGAGCCTGTTTGAAGACTCGCTCCTGTTGTACATTGAGATCATGAAGCTGAGTTGTCTCATATCCATTTTATGGAAATTTCGTACATTTATGGGATGAGAGGGTTGTTCCATTGCGCTTGAAGCACTCGCTTCATTCAGGAACACTTTTCATTTCACTTGAAAAGGTTTCCTTTTTCCCAAGATACAGCCTTTACAGTCAGATCCGAGGGTATAAAGCCTGAATACGCATTTTTTAAATTTCTACAAAGTTTTATTTTGATTTTATTTCGGTTTGTATTTTTTATTTCCGGGTTGCTACTCTTTTAGATATGCGTATGCTCTTTTCTATGCACCCTGTGTGATCCCGACAAGTTAGAAACAGATTGGAAAAGGTGCATCTTCCGAGAAAGCTAACCGAGATCTCACTCTTGTTGTCATCGAGAAGCGAAATTTTTTTCTTGTGTGAAAAGAGTTTTTTTTTAGCATGATATCCAAGGTTGTCTTCGACAATAAAAACAACAACAATCCTCCTTCTAAACATTACAATATGTTTTGCTAGACCATTTGGTTAAAACTTGCCTTATTAAGTAGGAGGTCTTGAGTTCAAGTCTCTCTTTTGTTACTTTTTTTGAAAAAGTTCATGCTAAAAATTGTAAAGTGCATTTCACTTCAAGTATAAAAGTGAATCACTATAAGTAGCTTTATATTTTATTTTAGAGTTATTTATTTTGCATGCAAATTTTTTGTTATAAGGTAACTTCATTGTAAAAGTGATCCCCACTTCTCTTTATAAAAGTGGGTCACTTCATAAAGTAGCTTACGCTATCACATGGTTATTTGGTTACCATTTATGCCTTTTTTAAAAAGGGCATAACTCTCACATCGGAAGTCCGTTTTCAGTGCCATTTTTTTTAAAAATGCATAAGTTTTCAACATCCTTCCATCCATATCATTAGTTTCAATTTTTAAATCCGCATTATTTGCATATTTAATATGGCTTCTACAAGTAATGTCTTTCTTACCAACAACAACTACTTCCAATGGAAATCCCATATGGAATATTTATTAAGAAGTAAAGGCCTGTACCGAATTACCGTGGGAAAGGAAACAACACCCACTGATGATGATAATAAAGACAAATGGGATAATAGGAATGACGAAGCATGTGGACTAATCAGAATGTCCATCTCTCCTGATTTAAGGTACCACCTTCAAGGAATTGATGACCCCGAAGGAGCTTGGAACATAATTGAATCTGTGTTTGGTAAACTCAATATTATTCAAGCACAACAGTTAGAAAATCAAATATGGACCTTGAGTCCAAGTGATTTTTATTGCCTTGGATACTATCTATCTAAGTTTAAAACACTCGGAATTTTATGTGAAGAATGTAAGATAGTAATGGAGGAAGAGCGTTGCATATATATTATTCTTTCTAAGCTAGGTAGTGCATATTCTGTGTTTGTATTTACATTTTATGCCATGAAAGAGGCTCTAGGGAAAGCTTATGTAAAACCCACTCTTGACTCCTTTTATGCTTCTTTTATTAGAGAGGAAGATAAGCTTGTACAACTTGGAGTGATCAACACTGAAGGTACCTCCAACAAACCCTTAGTTTCCCAACAGAAAGATAAACCCAAGTATCCCAAGAAGCAACATCCTTGCTACAACAACAAACAACCTAAGGGTCTCAAACCCACTCAGACAGCTTCAGCTCCTAATGGTGACAAAGGAGCAAAATATAAAAGTAAGAATACTAACAGACATTGCAACTTTTTTGATAAAGATGGTCATGATGAGTCCAAATGTTTCAAGAAGATGACATCCTTGGAAGCAGCGATGAAGAAGCACAACATCAGTATTGATTCTTATTATTCTTGTTCTTCTCATGGACATGCACTTTCTACTTCTAGATTTTCCTTCAATACACCTTCTACTACTACTTCTTCTTCTGATGAGTGGCTTATTGATTCAGGAGCACTTTATCATATGGCTAAGGATAAATCCATATTTGATGCTCTAAATGAATGTAACACCAAGAAAATATTTGTTGGTGATGATAGATCTCTTAGTGTTGTGGGATCTGGAACAGTTCAGGTAGAAAATGGTCATTTCAATGATGTATTATGTGTTCCACATCTTTCTTATAACCTTCTATCAGTATATCAAATCACTCATTCGGGTGAAGGTACAACCGTCGAGTTTTCACCTCACCAAGTTGTAATCAAGGATCTAAAAGATCCTAAGCATGTTCTTGCAACTGGAATTGCTGATGATATTACCAGGTTGTACAAATTTGACAACTTTGGGTCATCATCTTTTTCATCAGTTTTTGTTTCTCATAGCGATGACTTGAGAAAACTTTGGCATGAGAGGTTTGGTAATCTAAACTATTGCTCATTGCATCAACTATGTAATCAAAAGATGGTGATTGGTATTCCTCTTGTTTCATGCAGAGATGGTGTTTGTGCCCATTGTGTTCTCGGCAAACATCATCGGGACAGTTTTGACAAACATGCCTCTTGGCATGCCTTAGGTCCTTTGCATCTTGTTCACAGTGATTTGTGTGGTCCAGTTTCTTCTCCTTCTTTTTCTAGGTGCAAGTATTTCTTAACTTTCATTGATGACTTTTCTAGACGTACTTGGGTTTACTTCTTAAAACTCAAGAGTGAAGTTTTTGACAAGTTTTTGGCCTACAAGGCCCTTGTAGAAAAGCAATCTGGACATCAAATTCAAAGGTTAAGAACAGATAATGGAGGACAATATGTAAACAATAATTTTACAAGTTACTGCACTACATAGGGCATCCAAATTCAACACAATGTTCCATATACACCACAACAAAATGGTGTTGCTAAGAGAAAGAACCACACATTAAAAGAAATGGCTAATTGTATGATCCAATCTAAGGGATTAAGTCTACAGTATTGGGTAGAAGCAATCAACTGTGAAAATTACATAGTCAATCACACTCCCACAAAGGCTCTTAAAAATATAACACCGGAAGAAGATTGGACTAAAATTAAACCAAATGTAAGTCACTTCTGTGTATTTGGTAGTATAGCATGGGCTCACATTCCTGATGAGAAGAGGAAAGCATTGCAACCTAAAAATGAGAAATGTATAATTGTTGGTTATTTTGAAGATGCCAAAGGTTAAATACTTCTTCATTCACATTGTAATGAAGTTATTTTTAGAAGAGATGTTAAATTTGATGAAAAACTCTTGGCCTACGAGCGTAATTCATCGATTGTGCCTTCTTCATCTTGCGAGCCATCTTCAGCATTTGTGCCTTCTTGTGATCTTATTTCTTCTTCAGATGATGACAGTGAGGATGAAAATCCACCTCCGCCTGCTCACCCTCCTCCAGATGAGTCCTTTGAACCTGAACCAACACCAGCTCCACCGCTTCCTCGATGGGTCTGTTCAACACAAGAAGCAACTGGTGATCTTGTTGATGATCCTTCAGATCAGCATTAGACACGTTCATAGTTCCAGCGAGCCTCTTCTCTTTTGGCTCAAGTTTCAGAAACTCATGATCCAGAGACATTTGCAGAAGCTTCAGGTTATCCAGATTGGGATACAACAATGAATGAAGAGTATCACTCTTTAATGGAAAATGATACTTGGGATCTTGTACCTCTTCCAAAAGGAAGAAAACTTGTTAGATGCAAATGGGTATATAGAACTAAGTATGCATCAGATGGAAGTTTTGAAAGACACAAGGATTAGTTAGTTGCCAAAGGATTTTCCCAAGTTGAAGGAATTGACTATACTGAAACCTTTGCCACTGTAGAAAAAATGAATTCCATCTGCCTTGTTCTTTCCCTTGCTGCCTCACATAAATGGGAAGTCCATCAGATCGATGTTAAATCCGTCTTCTTGCACGGATATTTGCAAGAATAAATATGCATGGAACAACCTCTTGGCTATGTCCAAAATGACTCTAGCCTTGTTTGTTGCCTCAAGAAATCTCTTTATGGTCTCAAGCAAGCTCCTCGAGCTTGGTATGCCAAAATGGATAGCTTTCTTATTGCCACTAGATTCTCTAGATGCCATTCTGATCCTAATGTCTATACCAAGAAAGTAGGAATCCATCTCATAATCCTTGTCCTTTCTGTTGATGACCTTATCCTTACTGGTAGTGACTCAAAACTTTTAAACCATGTAAAAACCAGCCTTAAGAAGAAATTTGAAATGACAAACTTAGGATTTTTTCACTATTTCCTTGGCCTCTAAGTTTTGCAAACCAATGAAGGAATTTTTCTTTCCCAGTCCAAGTATGCTTGTGACCTTCTTCGTCGCTTTCACATGGACGATTGTAAACCAACCCCTTCTCCCTTCCAGTATGGAGTCAATCTTTCTACCACCTGTACTTCTCCTGAAGTTGATGCCACCCTATATTGTCAGTTAGTTGGTAGCCTCTTATACTTGACTCATACCCGTCCTGATCTTTCCTTTGTTGTTGGTCTTGTTGCCCAATATATGCAAACACCCCATGAAAGCCATTCGAAAGCAACTAAAAGGATACTTCGCTATGTTCGTGGTACAGTTTAGTTTGGGATACATTACAGTTCAGGGGGGACTCCCTTATTGGTTGGCTTCACTGATTCAGATTGGGCCGGGGACCCTGATGATCGGAAGTCTACTACAGGTTATGTTTTCAGCCTTGGTTAAGGACCTGTCACTTGGGCCTGTAAGAAACGATAGGCTATTGTACTTTCTTCAGTAGAAGCAGAGTACCGAGCAGCGGTAAATGCAAGCCAGGAAGCCCTGTGGCTTCAACAGATCCTTTCAGAGTTTGGATTCCAGCACCAACATCCGACCAGCCTTTGGTGTGACAATCAGAGTTCCATCAAGCTCTCCAAAGACCCATTTCAACATCAGTGTAGCAAACACATTGAGCTACAAATGAACTTCATCAGAAAGCTCATTCATGATCAATTTATTAAAGTGCTCTTTTTCCCTACAAAAGATCAAGTTGCAAACATTTTCACAAAGTCTCTTACAGAAGCGAAGTTTTCCAAACTTTGATCTATGTTAGGAGTTCAGGAAGTTGTCATTAAGGGGGGATAGGCTCTAATGCCTCCTTCTTTCTCCTATTGTGTCACTACTATAAATCCTTCAATCCTATACCAAGTTGTTCTTAAGGGGGGATGTTAGGATATTTAGACACTTAGGAGTTAGTTAAGATCAACTTGTTCTAATATGTCGTTAAGTAAAAGTGTGTTTCTTAGTGTATTTCTTTAGTATGTATTTGTAGTTAGGAAATCTGACGGTCATGATATGTTCCCAACATAGAGTGATCTGAAGGTTCATACTCTCCTCGATCTTAATGACCATTGATCCATGGCTTAACACCCGATTGGTCCATGATCTCTATTTAAAGAGAATGGAGGGTCATTTGTCGATGATCGATTGTGAGAAACTCTCTTGTAAAATCTCTTTGTAATCTTTTTCTTTACATTAATAAACTACTCCAAGTGGTCGCATTGGAGGGGACCATGGATGTTTCCCCGTAGGGGTTTTACCACATGAAAACATCGGTGTGTTAATATTTGATCTGGTTATGTGAGTGGCTACTGAAGGTGTTTGTCCTCTGTTGGAATACCTGTGTGTTGACGCGATAAATTGACCGCTCGTCAACTGGAAGAGTGAATACGATCTGGGGTTGTCTAATTAACCCAAGCCATTTGGATTAATTCACTCTGACGGGTTTAATGGCTCTGTTGGTCAATCTAAAGTCCTAAAGGAAGCGAAAAATAACTAAAAGAAATACAATAACTTACTAAATAATAATCACTGAAATATCTATCTATCTATCTATCTCTATATATATATATATATAGTTTATCTAAATAATATTTATATAATAGTTCTATTTATCATATATACAATATGTATAAATCATGAATTTTAATCTGAACTCATAAAAGTCAAATGTAAAATGGTTCTTTTAATGACAGTAATAAAGAAAGAAAAAGTACTATTTGTTTTTGGTTTGTTTTCTTGTTTATATGCATTCATAAGAGCTAATATTAAACTACTTAATTAAATAGGGAGATATAGATAGTGAAAATTATAATATATATAAAAAATTCTATAATAAGAAAGAAAATGAAATAAAAGAATAGACTAACCTATTAATCACTTTGAGGAGTATGCGTCCAACTGTTTGCGTGAATCGTGTATTAGTCTATCCACGAGATAAATCTGTTGTGCATCTTCACACTGTTTGGTACAAAAGCTAAACTGTGCATTGACTGGTGTATTTAATTGATAAAACAACAAGACGCAAAATAGTTACAGTGATATAATAGACTACAAGCGATAATACATGAGATAAATCCTACAGTTACAGCTTGCATTTAATCAATCAACATATCTAAGGTAAACCTCATAATATGAATTGAAATATCATTCAATTGTTTTGATAAAACTGAAGCATAAAATCGTGAACCATGAAGGAAAACTATCTTGACAACAAAACAATCTGCGAAGATGAAATCTATCTGCAGTCATTCAATTACCAAGATAAACAAATTATAGATCACAACAACATTCACAAATGAATAAAGCATAAAGTAAATATTTGTTATGTCTAAATTTGAGTATAAGTTGTTCACAATAAGCCCCAGGCCAAGGTGTCTCTGATTACAAAATGATGGGTTTATAAAGGCCTCAAAAAAGATAATTGTTTCTATTCCTCAGATCAAATATTTATTTCAAAAATAAAGGGGGATGCAACCACCCTGATCCTACTAAATCCTAACAACAGTTCATTTCTGTCCAAAATGCATTAAAGATATGACTGGAAGATCTTAAGGATGCCTCATATCAAAATTGTAATCATGAATATCCTGAAAAAAACAAGAAAATAGAAAGATTTAGATGCATTTCTATCATTAATTCACACAATTCGAATTAACATAACTGGCTACAGAATCCTGCGATTATGTAGCTAGTTATTAGTAAATGAAATCCAATTTATTGTAAAATAAAGCAATCTATTTTTAACAAATAATCCTATTTTAAGATGAAGAATCATACCTCCAACTATGAAATCAAATCGTATCAGGAAACCTTGGAATTCACAATGGTTGTTGCAGCCTCCATATTTTTAAATACTACATTGCCTGTTGTCTTTATATGTTTTTCTTTGCCTTGAATAACAGATTTGAGTCTATGGTTTTCGCTCGTTAAGACATCGATCTGATCCTTTAAAGCCTTAACATGTGAATGTAGGATAGGGATATCAATATAATATATATCAATCCATGATAGACAGACTTCACAATTTGATTGTAGAATGGTTGCATGGGAACAAACTTGGTTGTGAACCAGAGCACCTTCCATACTGACAGTGGATTCATTAATCAATTTGACACCAAGAAACTCTAGATTGTTTTTCAAACAGGGAGGTAAATTTTCAACAAAGTTATAGGGCCGATCAAGGTGTGGCTCGAATGACTGAAGGTCTTCTGCAGTGAGGAACCTATCGATTTCAGAGTCTGAACTTTCATGGAATTCGATCATACTGATTGAACTCGGATGAGAGTTTCTGCTTGTTATGAAGTCTCCTAGAAATTAGCCTCGCTTCTCTCTTGTTCTTAAAATTTATATCAATATTGTTCTTAGATCTCTTTCCTGTAGGTTTCCTCAATTTTTTAACACAATCGTTTGGATGTATAATCTGCTGATAGGCCTGCTCAATAACCTTTGGATCGATCATGTGTTTTTGCAAGATACCAGATATATAAAATATGAAGAACAGAAACGAAATGCTAGAAATAACAGAATAACAGTAAAATATCCAGCATAATCTTCACAATACACAGAAATGATTCATGAAATAGCAATAGAAATAGCACTTTAAATCAGATAGCAATGTTCACAGGCCTCTTCGAGGGGGAAACCTCCAATCGAGCAACGCTCTATTACAATAATATCCAATCTAGGGTTCTCATACCCTCGACTCCTATTTATACTAAAAAGAAGCATCTAGAGGAAGATCCTTC
>ML777686.1:390670-435216 GCA_009831015.1 Picea engelmannii | reverse complement strand
GGAAGCTTCTATTAGGTCTTCTTACATCCGCCTTATTCTATTTTATTGAAAGGTCTTATTAATATTGACCTTTATTACATCTGAATACATTGATCTACCTATGTGCGGGTTAGGACCTTAACAGTTTGTTGTAAGGGGGTGAGACATAGCTCTGGGGAGGTGAGAGAGATATCGTAGGGTGGACAAGGGTCTCCTCAACCACGAGTTTATCTACCTCCTCATATCAGGGTTACCATAGCCATTTTGGGTTATGAATGAATCCCAACTGTCATTTTCTAACTCTAATTGATGCATGAGAAGGATTTTAATTAGGCCGTGATGGAAAAGGATAGAGTCTGACAATTGTTTTTTGTATCTTTTGCCCATTTTATAAATACTCCTTAGTAAGTAATACGGCATGTTCAAAGGAAATCCCATAAAAATCATAAGCAGACGCAAATGGTACAAAAACACAAGCCCAAAATGTCCCTCACAGGTAACAAATTGCTTTACCATAGCGAGAAAATCATGCCACCGATCTTTTAGGAAGGAAATAGGCATACCTTTATCACACCCTTTTATTTTCCGAGAAGTAAACAACAGGCTCCAAGGAACTTCCTCCACTTTTGCAATTTTAAACCACCATTGACCGCTTGCTGGTAGCCCTATAGCTTGACTTAGGAAATCCTCTGTAACCTCCAATTGTACATCACCCACCTTCCCTCTACACCCATCAAAGGAGAAAGATAATTTCTGGGAAACTTGTAAATTGAAACCCTGAAACTTCCTAATGAAAACGAGCTAGCTACTTCTCTGCAAATCTTGCCTGTCATCGTCATATAAGAGCAGAGTTTGAATTTCGTTTGGTTCAACTCTCACAACATGAGCCATGATGGATGAAAGGATAACAAATCATACATAGCACACAGAGAGGGTTTTGCAAGACAGTCCAGAGCCATAACCCGAGCCCGTGAAATTCCAACAGTGAATGGTGTATGAACATAAACTCATAACGATTAGATGGGTGTTTAATTGAAATGCATGTGAAGAGGGTTTGCAAATCCCAAGGCCAGTCTCGGGAATGATGTTTGCCTACAAATCATAATGCCACCTTTGCATCTAGTATGAGTCTAGGACCAAAGCATTAAAATGAAAAATAAGTGCGCGCATCGTGGGTTCTATCACAAGGTTTGGGTAAATCAAAAAGAAAAGTTTTAGCAAAAGAAACGTATAGCCATGACTCAAACAAAACCATACCAAAATCAAATCATGGGGGTCCTTTGTTTATATAACGATCAATATCTAAGCATGCTTGGTGTTGAAAGGATTGAAACAAGGAAGGTAACTCTTCATGGAAAGGAACCAAACTTCATAAATAAACTATATGAACAATTTGCCTTCGACAAAATTTTAAAACAGAAAGATAACACAGTCACAAATTTTCATGCTTCGTATTCATGCTTCCAGTCATGAACGAAGCATGAAAGAAAAGAAAAAGTGACAACTTACAACTGTCGTTTCAAAGATTGCTTCATGAAGAGTAATAAAGATAAATCACTCCAGTTAGGCAACTATGTAGATCAATTAATTGGTATAAAAAGTTAACAAACATTGTTGAGCTGCCTACAATGGCGACATGCTGGGAGAAACAGTTATCTCTGCAATATGAACTAGTTTGGGTTAGAGAATCCTAAAAATAAAAATAAAAACTCAAATCGAAGAACAACTACAAGATTATTTGAACATCTTTAAAAAGAACAAGATGCAGCCCAGTTTCAGATATCTTTTGTTTAAAAGAATGAAATCTGGTGACAAACTTAAAAAAAGAAAGCCACGATGTTTAAGTTAAAATCTCCAATACTATTGATAGGGCCACTGCTACCAGCATGCATCCATAGCCTCAACAGGGATGTCAATTAACCAACTCTAACGTCTGCATCCTACCCAAGAAATTTCAAATCAGAACGAAGGATGCTTATGGCCAACACAAGGTTTATACCTAAGAATTTTCTTTTACCTGACATCGCTTCGCTGCCAGCAGGCCTGTTCAGTACCCCGACGAAGTTATCTTGGCGTCATGCATGCATTTACCCGCTTCCGACAGACCTGTTCAGTGTCCCGACGGGTATACAAACACTTCCCACAGCTCTATGAGAGTTTATTCATATTCTGATATAGTTTTAAAGATATTCAATAGAGAGGGGTGACACTGAAAATTCCAATTTTTTAACACAACTTAATATTTCCACAGGCCTTTAAATTTTTCTAGCAAACCTTCATCAAGATCTGAAAAACAGATCATTGATAGAACTAATTTTGAAGGACAGGGAGACATCATTGAGTTGCTTTCTTAAAGAGCAGGGACAATGTAAAGAGACCTTTTAAAGATATTCATGAATACTTTCAAGTGTAGATTGAAATCGAGGAATCGACCTTCAGACAAAAAGACACCTTTAACCAGCCTACAATTTCAGAGAAGGACAATAATAGATGTTCCGACAGCCTTTGACAACTAATTTTGAGATGAAGCATTATGTTTCTCTTTGTCTGAGCTAGACTATAATACAGGGATGTTTGACTCAAAAGGACCGATGAACAAAAATGTAAACAAAACAAAACAACAAAGAAAAATTGGAAAGAAAATAAATCCAAACATAAAAATATGTACAGAAGGTGTATCGGAGAGTCGTCAGGTAAAATACCTTTTGAGAGCTTGGCCACTCACCGGAAAGGTGTCTGGATGTCCCTCTAAATTATGGAGGCGGAAAGAACTAGGACCTAGTTTTTCAACAATTAAAAATGGTCCCAACCAAAGGTTTTGAAACTTGGTATGCTCTCCTTTCCCTTCATGAGGTTTTTCCCATTTAAGGACAAGATCACCTACCTCAAAATTTCAGTCTGAGGCAGAATTGGAAACAAACCAGTTTTTGACAATGAGTTGATGTTGATCCAATTTTCGTTTTGCTTGAGCCCTTACTTCTTCTAACTTCAACAAAGCGTTAATCTGAATTTCCAAGGGAGGACAGTCTTCTTCTTACACATTCTGTGATAACTGTAGAGATGGGAGAAGGAAATGTGGTGGAAGAATCGCTTCCCTTCCGTAAACGAGAAAAAAGGGGGAATTACCGACAACAGTTTTAGGAGTTACCCTATCAGCCCAGATTGCATTAAATAGTGCATTATGCCAGTTTTTGTGGTTTTCGGAGACTGTTCTCTTGATGATCTTGATCAGGTTTTTATTAGTTGATTCCGCCAAACCATTCCCTTGGGGGTAATAGCTGGCAGAGTATTTTAATTTTATTCCTTTTTCTAAAGCGAAATCACTCATTTCGAGAGATGAAAAATAGGAAGCATTATCAAATACTAGGCATTTAGGAATACCAAAATGAGTGATAATATTTGAATTCAGGAATGATATTACCTGGCTGGTGTTTACAACTTTTAATGGCGCAGCCTCGTACCATCTGGTGAAATAATCTATGGCTATTATGATGTATTTATGCTGTTGCGAGGATGTAGGGTTGATTGGGCCTATAATATCGAGGTCCCATTATTTGAAAGAGAAATCTACCGGAACTAGTTGCAGCGAGAATGCTGGTTTATGTACTCGTCCAGATGCCTTTTGACAGATTACACACTTGCGACATAAGACATGGGTGTCTTTGAAAAGAGTAGGCCAGTAGTACCCTTCTCTTAAAACTTTGTGGGCAGTGGTGTCTCCACTGAAATTCCCACCAACTTCCCCTGCATGTAATTCCAATAAGATT
This sequence comes from Picea engelmannii, assembly GCA_009831015.1. Classification (NCBI taxonomy): domain Eukaryota; kingdom Viridiplantae; phylum Streptophyta; class Pinopsida; order Pinales; family Pinaceae; genus Picea; species Picea engelmannii. Next base: position 431,470 of record ML777686.1, on the reverse strand, counting down.
TTATCTGCTTCTTCTTTTTCTAGGAAGTGCATAAGTATTCCATCAAAATTTTGGCGAAACAAAATACTGTTTACCAACTGAAAAGAAGCAGATTTTAATCTCAGTGCTCTCCTCTTTTTTGGATCAATGTGACGGGGAGATGATCCATGTATTAGATAAAACTTGATGTCATCATACCAAGGTCTAGTAAGGTTTTGTGCAAAAGAGATTTGATTTTGATTGTGTTGATCCTGAAGTGACATATCAATTTCATTATGCTATCCTATAGCTGAATCAACAACCAATTTACAAAAACCTTGGCCTCTAACAATTTGTGCTGGGGTAATTTCTATGTCATATTCTTGTAAGGATGTGACCCAGTTTGCCATTTTTTCACCTAGTTATTTCTGTACTAACAAATTTCTGACAGCAGGGTAAGGGACAATGATTTTAAACCTAGATTTCAGTAGATAAGATCGAAAGTTTTTTACTTCTTTAAAAACAACATAAGCCTATTGATCTACTGTTGCGTAATTAATTTCTTCTCCCTTAAAGGTTGAGCTCATAAAGGCAATTGGGACTTTGTTGTTTTCAACATTCTTTTGGGTTAGGACAGCGGCATAAGACTGATCAGAGGTGAATGTGTAAAAAGTGAAATCTCATGAAAAATTAGGGCTCATTAGGGAAGGAGTGTCTACCATAGCCTTTTTTATTGAGTCAAAATCTTGACTTTCTATAGGTCCCCAATGGTACTGTACATCCTTTTTTATTAAATTTTGTAATGGTCTGACCATTTCTGAAAAGTTGGGGATGAACCTTTTAACAAATTTTATCTGACCTAAGAAAGATTTCATGGACTTTTTGGAAGAGGGAGGGGGAAGTTTTGAAATGAATTGGGTTCTTTCAAGGTCAATAATCATCCCTTCATTTGATACAATGAATCCCAGGAGCTTACCTTGTTCTATTGCAAAGACAGATTTTTTAGGATTTAAAGAAATATCGTACTTATGACATCGCTGTAGAACAGATCTTAGATGAGCTAGATGATCTCCTTTATTTTTTGAGAAAACGGTGACACAATCTAGATAAACTACTACAGATTGATTAATTAAGACGTGGAAAGCGATATCCATCACTCTCTGAAAGGTGGCACCGGCATTTATGAGCCCAAAGGGAATTTTCCTATAAGCATAGGTACCCCATGGAGTATGGAAAGTGGTTTTGAGCTGGTCTGGGGGAGACATAAGGACTTGGTTATACCCTAAAAAACCATCTAACAACGATAATATTTGAGAACTAGATACTTGTTGAAGGATCTGTTCTATGGGAGGAACAGGGTAGTTGTCTTTATAAGATGCTCGGTTTAAATTTCAGAAATCGACACATAGTCGAATTTCACCACTCTTCTTCCTTACAGGGACACGATTAGAGATCCACTGTGTATGTCTTACCGCTAAGATTATTTTAGTATTCAATAGTTTGTTTAATTCTTTCTTGACTGTTGGTTCAAGTTTTGGGTGCATCTTTCTTAACTTCTTTTGAAAAGGTTGGGTCTGGGGTTTCATGGGAATAATGTGTTGTATGATGTTAGGATCAAAGGTCTTTAGATCGTCGTATGTCCAAGCAAAGACATCTTTAAATTCCTTAAACAACTTTATAAATGTTGTCTTTTCTTGCTCAAAACATCCCATTCCCAAATTGATGCACTGTGGGTTATCTTCAGTTCCTAAATTTACTTTTTCATGTTTCAAGGAAGAACTGTTCATTTTACAATTCATTGATTTTCTGAATTTATCGTGAAGATCATACAATTTTTCTAATCTAACCACAGATTTTGGGATAGAGTTTACCATATCTGATGTGGACTCTAGGGATCTTGGATCTGGTATTACCGTAAAATTGTGAAGGTCTTTGTCGTGGTTACCTTCGTCGATAACTACACCTTGGAAAGTTTCTTCCATGTGTAGAAAAATGATGATTTGTTGATCGTCATCGAAGACTCTCCAATTTGTGATGTTATCCGGGATGGATGGCTTGAACAACAACTCGATGGAAAACGCATTTGGGGAAAGTCCTTCTGCAGGAAAAAGTTTTGAGGCAACGTTAGCTAACAAATCAACCTCAGAATTATTCAATCTGGGAATAGAATTAATGTTGAACACAGAAAAATTGTTCATTAAATTCCATAGCTCAGTCTGATAGCTTTTCAGGTGTGAATATAAATAATGAATAGAATTTTTTACCTATCTAACCACAATTTCTGAATCACCAAAGACAGTCAAACTATGAATCCTCAAATCTAGTGCTTTTCTGAGACCTTGCAGAAGTGCCTCGTATTCGGCCATATTGTTTGTGCATTCAAATTCTAACCGGCAAGCGATCAAAGTTTTGTTACTTACTGGATCAATGAGCACACATCCTACACCAGCTCCTTCCTTAGATTTAGATCCATCGAAGTAAAGAGACCAGATTTGATTTTCGTTAGGTGCGTGTGACCACTGAGAGAGGGTTGTTGACTATGTGCATGTCATAATTTCGGACTGTTGTTTCGAGTCAGTAATGGTAGAAGTTTCAGCCATGAAATTTATGAAAAAAGTGTCCATCCCCTGTATTTTAGGTGAATTGGCAGAAGTAGTGAATGGTTTATTAGGATCATTTAAATTGGTTACCATGAACTTAAGATAATTCTCACGATTGACCTTGATTTTGTTAGGCTTTCCATTCTCGGGCAGCCACAAGTGAGACCAATCTGTCGCAAAATACCTATGTAGTTGTTCAGACAAATCTCTACTTAAAAGAAAGCCATATACTTCGGGGATATCAACGACAATAATATCAATAACTTGATGGACTTTAGGATTAGATGATAATCTGATAAGCATATTTTTTAATTCACCTATTACTTTAACACTAGTTCGATCAAGCTGAATAATTTTCTGGCTGGAAGGTTGAACTTTGGCATTAATTTTTTGGCAGACAGACCAAGGCATTACGTTTGACGATGCACCTGAATCTACCATACAGTTATGTACATTCCTATTGAAAATCTCAAAAGTCAACAAAAAGGGTGGAACATTTCTGCGAGTATTAACAACAAAAGTTTGTTGTTTTTTAGTCGCAGCCCCTGAAACTAGTTTATCTACATTTGTTACACTTTTTATACCAAGGTCTTTTTTATCAGAAGAATCTAGCGTCATTTTAAAGGAGACCTTTTGAGGTGTTTTGGGGTTGTTTTCAGCAAATTTGTTGTTGTTCTGATTGTTGTTTTCTAAAATATTCTGCAACATCTTTTGCAGAAGAAAAGGGAATTTCAATAATTCGTAAACAGAAATATTAGCTCTAAGTTTTTTGAGATCCTCAATCAAATCATACTCTAAACTTGGAACTACTAAATTCTGTTTAGTTTCAATTGGTTCAGACTTTTTTTGAGGTGCATTAGTTCCTATTTCAGAAGAAGATTTATTTGTTGTCTTGCTCCTGTTATTGTAAGGATGCACTGTTTCAAAATTAGCTTGAAAAATGCTATCCGAGAAATGCCCGAAAATGTTGGGAGAGGATTCGTCTTCTTCCACTATCTCTTGTCCAACCACATCTTCAAGAATCTTGGGAGGAATCAGGTTATCATGTTCCTTTAGAATCGTCTGAATAGAAAACTGTAAGCTTTCTAGATTCAGGCCTTCACAATTTGAGTTAGGCCGGTTTATGGGAAAAGGATTTCTAAAAGGGGGTTTGTAAGGCCCTTTGCTTGAAGAGGCTTCTTCAGTCGATATTCTCAAATCTATAACCTGATTAGACAACTTCTAAATGAATTTCTGTAAATTTTCTAGATCCGAACCATCTGATTGAGTTTTGTTTTGGGAAGGTCTAGGAAGAATTTTGATTTTCTTCTTGGAGGATGAAGTAGTCTCTGCCTTGTTACAGATATTATCTTTTAGGCTAAGAATATATTTCTTGATTTGACTCACCTCTTTAAAGGCTTCTAACAATGTGGATTTCTTAGACCTTTTTACCCAAATTGATATGTTTTGGTGTAGGGATTTCATGTAGTATGTGACGATAAGATTTTCAGCAGGAATTGAGTCCGTGGGAATTCGATTTTTTAATGTTAGGAACCATTGATTAAAGTCTTTTATCTTTTCTTTGGGGTTCATCTTTAAACTAGAGAGTTCCATGACTAGAACTTCAGGGGATTTGTCGTCTTCGAATTTCTCAAGGAAACAGGATTTGAATCTTTCCCAAGTCATAATGGTGTGGGGTTGTTGGGCAAAGTACCAGGTAGAAACATTGTCTTCAAAGGTGTAGGGAAAAAGTCTACATACTACGTCTTCATGTTCAACACTACGGAGCCTAATGGCTAGCATGAATTTTTTAATATGATCCTCAACAATCTGCTTGGAATCTGGGTCAAATTTAGGAAGCCATTTCTCTGGATGTTTAGGCAAAGGATTTTGGGGCCCAGGTATGGCCACTGCATTTTGATCGAGCCAAGGTCTACCAGGATTGTTCGGATTGGCCATAGATGTGGGTGGTGTCGAAGGTTGAGATGAAGAACTGCCTTCGTCTGATGATTCTTCTCTAGAAGAGGAAGGAGATGAAGGGGGTGGTGATGGTGGAATACTAGATCCTCCTACTGTGGGAGTAAGGATGTGATCTGGATCCACAGGGTTTAGGGTAAGATTAGTACCTTCAAGTTGCTCCCTAATATCAGAGAAGTCTAATGGTTGGTTCAAAGGCTGACCTGGTTGTCTGATACGGGCCAAAGCACCGTGCATCCTTAGGATGGATTGGCCAACAATTTCTTGCACATCGGGCCCTGGGGGGTTTGGAGTTATTGGTTCAATGGTAATCCATGGAATTTCGTTTGATGTGGTTGTTGTTTGAGGGAAAATGTTGTCATTAGAGCGACTTCTTGTTGCTATAGGTGAGCGGGTAGGTGGGGGACGAGTCTTGCGACCTCCACGTTCCATCAATAGTATTTAGGCCCTCCTTCTAGCGCCAATTGTTGATGGGTGAAATTGGCCACCTATCAACTAGAAGAGTGAATCCGGCCCAGTTTTGTCTAATTAACCCAATCCGTTTGGATTAATTCACTCTGAAGGGTTTAATGGCTCCGTTTGGATTAATTCACTAATATATATATGTAAATCTATATATATATATATATATATATACAGTTTATCTAAATAATATTTATATAATAGTTCTATTTATCATATATACAATATGTATAAATCATGAGTTTTAATCTGAACCTCATAAAAATCGAATGTAAAATGGTTCTTTTAATGACAGTAATAAAGAAAGCAAAAGTATTATTTGTTCTTGGTTTGTTTTCTTGTTCAAATACATTCATAAGATCTAATATTAAACTACTTAATTAAATAGGGAGATACAGATAGTGAAAATTATAATATATAAAAAAACTTCTATAATAAGCAAGCAAATGAAATAAAAGAACTGACTAACCTATTAATCACTTTGAGGAGTATGTGTCCAACTGTTTGCGTGAATCGTGCATCAGTCCATCCATGAGATAAATCTACTATGCATCTTCACATTGTTTGGTACAAAAGTTAAACTGTGCATTGACTAGTGTATTTAATTGATAAAACAATAAGACACAAAATAGTTACAGTGATATAATAGACTACAAGTGATAACACATGAGATAAATCCTATAGTTACAGCTTGCATTTAATCAATCAGCATATCTAAGGTAAACCTCATAATATGAATTGAAATATCATTCAATTGTTTTGATAAAACTGAAGCATAAAATTGTGAACCATGAAGGAAAACTATCTTGACAACAAAACAATCTGCGAAGACGAAATCTATCTGCAGTCATTCAATTACCAAGATAAACAAATTATAGATCACAACAACATTCACAGATGGCTAAAGCATAAAGTAAATATTTGTTATGTCTAAATTTGAGTATAAGTTGTTCACAATAAGCCCCAGGCCAAGATGTCTCTGATTACAAAATGATGGGTTTATAAAGGCCTCAGAAAAGATAATTGTTTTTGTTCCTGAGATCAAATATTTATTTCAAAAATAAAGGGGGATGCAACCACCCTGATCCTACTAAATCCTAACAACAATTCATTTCTGTTCAAAATGCATCAGAGATATGACTGGAAGATCTTAAGGATGCCTCAGATCAAACTTGTAATCATGAATATCCTGAAAAAAACAAGAAAATAGAAATATTTAGATGCATTTCTAACCATTAATTCACACAATTCGAATTAACATAACTGGCTACAGAATCCTGTGATTCTGTAGCTAGTTATTAGTAAATGAAATCCAATTTATTGTAAAATAAATCAATCTAATTTTAACAAATAATCCTATTTTAAGATGAATAATCATACCTCCAACTATGAAATCAAATCGTATCAGGCAACCTTGGAATTCACAATGGCTGTTGCAGCCTCCACGTTTTTAAATACTACATTGCTTGTTGTCTTTATACATTTTTCTTTGCCTTGAATAACAGATTCGAGTCTATGGTTTTCGCTCGTTAAGACATCGATCTGATCCTTTAAATCCTTAACCTGTGACTGTAGGATAGGGATATCAATATAATATCTATCAATCCATGATAGATAGACTTCACAATTTGACTATGCAACGGTTGCATGGGAACAAACTTGGTTGTGAACCGGAGCACCTTCCATACTGACAGTGGATTCATTAATCAATTTGACACTAGGAAACTATGGATTTTTTTTCAAACAGGGAGGTAAATTGTCAACAAAGTTATAGGGCCGATCAAGCTGTGGCTCGAATGACTGAAGGTATTATGCAGCAAGGAACCGATCGATTTTAGAGTCTGAACTTTTGTGGACTTCGATCATACTGATTGAACTCGGATGAGAGTTCGACTTGTTACGAAGTCTCATAGAAATTAGCCTCCTAGCTCTCCTTTTCTTAAAATTTATATCAATATTGTTCTTAGATCTCTTTCCTGTAGGTTTCTTTAAAGTTTTAACATAGTCGTTTGGATATATAATCTACTGACAGGCCTGTCCAATAAGCTTTGGATCGATCAAGGGTTTGCTGTAAAGGGGTGAGACACAGGTCTGGGGAGGTGAGAGAGACGCCGTAGGGTGGACAAGGGTCTCCTCAACCACGATTTTATCTACCTCCTCCATATCAGGGTTACCATAGCCGTTTTGGGTTATGAATGAATCCCAACTGTCATTTTGTAACTCTAATCGATGCATGAGCAGGATTTTAATTAGGCTATGATGGAAAAGGCTAGAGTCTGATCGTTGTTTTTTGTATCTTTTGCCCATTTTATAAAGACCCCTTAGTAAGTAATATGACATGTTCAAAAAAAATCCCATAAACATCATAAGCAGACACAAATGGTACAAAAACACAAGCCTGAAACGTCCCTCATAGGTAACAAATTGCTTTACCACAGCGATAAAATCATGCCACCGAGATTTTAGGAAGGAAATGGGTATACCTTTATCACACCCTTTTATTTTCTGAGATGTAAATAGCAGGCTCCATGGAACTTCCTCCACTTTTGCATTTTTAAACCACCTTTGACCGCTTGTTGGTAGCCTTGTAGCTTGACTCAGGAAATCCTCTGAAACCTCCAATTGTACATCTCCCACCTTCTCTCTACACCCATCAAAGGAGAAAGCGAATTCCTGGGCAACTTGTAAATTGAAACCCTGAAACTTTCTAATGAAAATGAGCCTGCCACTTCTCTCCAAATCTTCTCTGGCATCGTCATATAAGAGAAGAGTTTGAATGCCATTTGGTTCAACTCTCACAACAAGGGCCATGATGGATGAAAGGATAACAAATCAGACACAACACACAAAGAGGGTTTTGCAAGACAGTCTAGAGCCATAACCCGAGCCCGTGAAATTCCAACAGTGAACGGTGTATGAACATAAACTCATAATGATTAGATGGGTGTTTAAATTAAATGCATGCAAAGAGGGTTTGCAAAGACCAAGGCCAGTCTCGGGAATGATGTCTATCTGTATATCATAACGACACCTTTTCATCTAGTACGAGTCTAGGACCAAAGCATTAAAATGAAAAATAAGTGCGCGCATCGTGGGTTCTATCACAAGGTTTGGGTAAATAAAAAAGCAAAGGTTTAGAAAAAGAAACATATAGCTATGACTCAAAAAAAAATCAAATCGTGGGGGTCCTTTGTTTATATAACCATCAATCTCTAAGCATGCTTGGTGTTGAAAGGATTGAAACAAAGAAGGTAACTCTTCATGGAAAGGAACCAAACTTCATAAATAAACTATATGAACAATTTGCCTTCAATGAAATTTTAAAGAAGAAAGATAACACAGACGCAAATTTTCATGCTTCGTATTCATGCTTTCAGTCATGAACGAAGCATGAAAGAAAAGAAAAAGAGACAAATTACAACTGTCGTTTCAAAGATTGCTTCATGAAGAGTAATAAAGATAAATCACTCCAGTCAGGCAGCTATGTAGATCAATTAATTGATATAAAAAGTTAACAAACATTGTTGAGTTGTCGACATTGTGTTGTCGAACACTAAATAGAGATACATATAAACACACATACCATGTGAGTTTAAAGGGGACACACTCGTAGTATTGCTTCCCGGTTGTGCAACTTGAACCATAGTAATATATCTTGTCTATCTCATCCACATAGTAGTACAGGCCTGTCAATTTTTCAGTACCCATCAATTAGAGGAAAAAACCAATCTAAAATCAAATCATCAATGTATATATTTATGTTAGTTAGTTATAACCTCAACATCGTATGACTATACATTGTTAGTTGTTTTGGCCAACTGTATTAGCAGTTAGGATTTCTTCTTTCGTTTCTTTATTCAGTTGTAATTTTTCTCGCCTATAAGGTTCATCCTATCATCTAATACGAGTTCTCTCTGCACATTTTTGTTCCCAACCTATATTCTCTATATTATCTTCTTTACTTCTTATTTTGTCATGGTATCAGACCGCAGGAGGTAAGAATCTTCACAGAGCTTGGAGAGAAGTCTACTTAAAAGATCATTGGAAAAAACACAACACGTGGCAGCAGCCCTGCAAATGGACTAAGCATTTAAAGATTAGTGAAATCTCTTCTTCAGGAGGAAAATATAGTTGTAGTAGAGGAGAAGCTACAATAGTCATAGGATAGGCCACAGGAATATATCTTGGCCATCAGTTCAAGCCCAGGAAGATCAAGGAGCGCGTAGAAGGAGAATAGATCTCAGCCATCAGATTTGAGTGAGTGGATCGACATTCATTGGATCTAGGTAAGTCACACATTGTTTAACCCTTAGCCTTCCATTTGAAAAGGAAACATAGAGGATACGAGTCTCCTGAAGTCCATAAGCGAATCAGGACCACCCATTTGCAAAGGACGCGTGTCAACAGATCCTATAGTCCGGACATATAGCACTCCGAAAGATTTTTTACAAGAAGATGTCTAGGTTCACGAAGTCCCGAAGAGCCGAAGTAACTCTGGACCATTGGATCCAAGGGACACATGTCATACGATCCGTGTATTTGGCCATCTCGTACTCCGGGAGGAAGAAAAAAGTGCTGAGTAAAGAACTCCCAAAGGGATGGTTGCCTGGAGTTAATCTTGGCCATTGATTTTAGTGGATGCGTGGTGTTAGATCTGGAGGTATCGAGCACCAACAATTCGGAAGAACGAAGGTATGATGAGTCAAGAACTCCCGAAGCTCCGAAGAGTCGGATTAGATCCAAACCATTAATTGAAGTGGACATGTGGCAAGAGATCCCACACTTTGTTGGATAACCACTTCGGAGGAAATACGGATGCGTGAAGCGAGAAATCTCGGAGGCTCGAAGCCATAATTTCATCTGGACCGTCCATCAATCAGGACACGTGGCATTAGATCTTTGACTTCAGAGGATTTTGTGAAGTGAAGCATTGGAGTGAGATCTGGTTGGAGTCCCAGAGTTCATATGGGTTGTTGAAGGTTATGGACACGTGTTGGTAGATCTGACACTCTGAAAAGTTAACACTCTAGAGGTTTGTGTGTGTAGTGTTGTGAGGATTCTCAAAGGTCGTAGTTAATCTCATCCGTCCAATCAAGAAGACATGTGGACGCTGATCTCACACTTTGGATATTCGACACTCTGGAGGTTTGCGCGTATTAGAAAACGAAAACTCCTGAATGTCAGAGTTCCAGAGAAGATCTTGGTCCTTGGTTTGCAGAGCTCTGAGGACTGTTGGATAGTTCACCACTTTGGCACTTCGAGAGTATTGTGATTAAGAGCAATGAAATATCTCAGAATGTCGAAGTCCTGAAATCCCGAAGTCCCAAAGTGCCCAGAGCTCCTGAAGTAGTTCTTTTTGGGATTAACACCTGGTTTTCAACCTTTGATCATATAAGGATGTAACACCAAAATTTATTTTTGTTTAAAAGAATAAAGTCTCGTCTTGCAAGTAAACTTAGAGAGCTCGATTCCGCCATTTAGAGGGTCTACAGTCGATAAAGAACAAAACTCATAGTTCTGAATTAGTAGATCTCGTGCTCAAATAATCAGATCCAACCAGATCAAAGCTAAAGAAGTGATATGGCTCATGATTTTTTTGGCCTAAAGTCACAGAAAGAATTTTGCAGACCTGGTTTTACGTGCAGGAAACAGGTTAAGCATGGAAATCACTAACATTATTTTTTTGTTCTATTTATTTTCAAGATGGCCACCTCTAACAATTTAGTACCAACACAAGGGCCAATTTTTGTTGGAAAGAACTATGAATTTTGGTCTCTTATAATGAGATCCTTCCTACAAACACATGAGTGATGGGATCCAGTGAATCTTGGCTACGTGAAACCAAATCGAGCAGACCTAGCTGCCATGAACATTCAAGAGAGGGATGCTTAGGAGAACAGAGGAAAAGAGAGAATAAGGCAAATTTATGGATTCATAACTCAATGAATGACTCAATTTTATAAAAAATAACAGGTTTTGTTACTTCAAAACAGGCCTGGGACACCCTAAAAACAACTTACCAAGGAAATGACAGGGTCAAAACAGTTAAGTTGCAAACCTTGAGGATGAATTTTGAGACTTTAAAAATGACAGAGTCTGAAAATGTTGATCAATTTATGACCAGATTCATGGGAATTATAAACCAGATCAGGTTGACTAGTGAAGACATCCTTGATCAAATGATTTTTGAGAAATTCCTCATAAGTCTTCCAAAGAAATACAAAATGATTTCTACAACCATCCTTGAATCCAAGGATTTGTCAGAGTTTTCAACAAATGAACTAATGGGCTCTCTATTGACACATGAGACCAGACTACATCTACAATATGATTCAATAGCTACCACCTTCAAGACTCAATTCTCTTTTAGCAGAGGGAGAGGCAGAGGTAGAGGAAGAGGTCATCGAGGAAAAGGGAGGGGTCCAAGTAACAATCACTTAAGTGAAGGGCACAAACATCAAAACCAGAATCAAAATTTATAGCCTCAAAGAGGCAAAGGGAGGAGATAAAATGACAAAGAAAGAATACAATTCTATTACTGCAAAAAGTATGGTAACTATGAATCTGAATGTCAGAAGAAGAAATCAGGTCAACACTCAGGCATAGCACATGTCTCAAATCATGAAGGAGAAACCTCATATGGGATGTGTCTCTCATGCCACAAGACTTAAGAACAACACAAATACCTCTGGTTGTTGGACAGTGGATGCAACAATCACATGACAGGTAGCAAAGATTTACTTTCATGCATTGATTCGTTTATTTCATCTGATATTACACATAAACAATGTCTATCACATTCTAGATATGAAACATAATCTTTTAAGTGTAGGACAACTAGTTGAAAATGGCTATACAGTACTTTTTGAAGGAGCATCATGTAGGATATATGACAAACCTCCTAGCAGAAAATTGATTTATGAAATCCACATTACTAGGAATAGAATGTTTCCCCTAACCCTTAGAACTACAAAATTGACCCAATCTTATGCACAAAGTGCATCCACCCCCAATGAAACTATGGTTTGGCATGCAAGATTTGGATATCTCCCCTTTCAGATTCTAAGCCTTCTACATAAGAACTCCATGGTCAAAGTTCTACCTATCTTCAAAGAGAAAAATATCCGATGTGAGTCTTGAATTCTTGGAAAACATAAGAGAACAATCTTTGCACAGTCCTCCACTCAAGCCAAACAACACTTAGAGTTGGTTCACACTGGCCTATATGGACCAATGCAAAGAAAGTCAATAGGTGGTAGCTTTTATTTCCTAACATTTATTGATGACCTTAGCAAGAAAATATGGATCTATTTCCTCATACACAAGTCTTAAACCTTTGCACAGTTCAAAGAGTTCAAGGATGACGCTGAAAAACAAAGTGGGAAATATGTGAATATTATCAGGTCGGATGGAGGAGGAGAATATTGTTCAACATAATTTGCAAATTTCTGCAAATCATAAGGCATAATCATGCAGACCGTAGCCAAGTATACTCCACCACAAAATGGAGTGGTTGAGAGGAAAAATCAGACTATAATGAACATGGAAATGATCCTTCTCAGAGAAAAATTTATGTCAAATATATTTTGGTCTAAAGCAGTAGCATGCTTAGTTTATCTCCTGAATAGATCCCCAACCACTAGTGTCAAGATGAAGGTCCCTCAAGAAGCATGGAGTGGGACAAAACTGAATGCTGCTCATATTAGGACTTTTTGATCCATTGCATTCGCTCACATACCTTCCGAATTGAGGAAGACACTTGATTATCAAAGTGAGATATGTATTTTTGTTGGCTACAATGAGACATCCAAAGCCTACAAACTCTACAATCTGATTTTAAAGAAACTAATTCTCAGCAGAGATGTCAAATTTCTTGAAAATCAGTTCTGGAGTGAGTCTAAAAATTGCCCTATGGATAGTCAAAATCCATTCTTTCCACTTCCTAAAAACATAGAACATTCAGGACAAAAAACACATCATCCTATCCTTCCAATATTGTAGGTACAAGGACATCTTGAAATTTATTAGGAAAACTCTTGATCCAGGTGGATATTGGTGGCCACCCACCTATTCCAACTAGCTCCTCATGTCCATTTTTTATTCAACACATATTTTTGTACTACTTTATAATTGTGAGTTCTACACTTCTAGGGTTGTCTGAAGCCTCACACATTCTCCAAGTGGATACGGGTGGCCTCTTTCCTAATCCAACTGGATTATTTTGTATGTTTTCACATCAACACATCTTGTTGTACTTCCAGTGTTGTTTTGGGGCCCTAAACGTTGTTTTTTTTACTCACCACAATCAGACTGTAGACGAAGTCACATTTTGAAGGAGGAATGTGTATATCTCTGAAAGACCTTTCTAATGGGCTATCACACACCTAAAATGGAGGTCGTATGCAAACGTTACGACCCTAGGAAGTTGAGGCACCAAATTACACCAACTTACCCATAGGGCCCACATGACTTTTGGTGTTTCACCTTCTAGGGTTAGGTTTTTGGATGTCTAGGGTTTTGAAATTCATGAATAATATGAAAAGGGTCTCTCGAGCCTCATTGTAATCCATTCTACTCAGACGGATGTGCGTAGTAGCCACATCTCTTCTCAGATATAGCTACCACCATTCGAGCAAGTTTCAGTTTTGCAGTTTCAGCCTATTTCATTATTTAATAGAAGATATTGTTCACTGGATATTTGTGTTATTCTTCATATCTCTGTGTTTATTATATTCAATATGTTAATCAGATCGTTCTCCTCCTAATTATGGATCAGTGGTATCAGAGCAGTCTAATCTTCATATATTTTTCTTTGTGCATGTCCTGACAAGGTCTGGGTACAAGAAGTTGGGACTCGAACCAATCGATCCATTACCATATCGGTTGCGTCGAGCCTGAAAAAAACCCATGGGAGACAAAAAGAAATATGATGGATTAGGAGATCCTATTAAAATGTTGCTCGAAGAATCTCTCGCAAGACAAAGGAACACAATGATGGAAAACTTCGTGCAGATCCATCGACGGTTGCCCATGGGAGAAGCATATCGGTCATGCAACCCCCTTCAAGGTACAGGTAAATTTTGATATTACATTATTTGAAGGACTGATAGATGAGGATGTTGTAGATAAATGGTTGAATCTTCTCGAAGGATATTTTTCAGTCCACAATTTTTTCGATAGGGAAAAGATCACTTTTTCACTCCTCAAGGTCGTTCCCCCTATTAAAGACTAGTGGGATACTTACTCTGAGCAAAGGGCCATGGAGGAATCTGCAATTTTTGTGGTGGCCCTTACATGGTATTCCTCCAAGGATGCCATTAAAGAAAAATAATACCCTATTGGAATATACGACGACCAGTACACCAGATGGACCACCCTACGTCAAGAAAGGGACCAGACAGTACCAGACTTCACCAACAATTTTCATACCCTACCCACAAAATTTGGTATCAAATATTTTGAGTGTCATCTAGTGCTCAAATACCGTGACTTTTTTCATATATACATTCAAACAAAAATGGAGTTCCTTGACGTCACCTCATTGGGCACGGATTATAGATACATTGTCAAGATCGGGAAAAAACTTAAGTAGAAATGATGAAAGTTTGGATATGCAAACCCCTCATAGCCGAAGCAGGGAAAATGAAATCCCAATCCACACAGCAAGGGACCAAGTTGAGATGGTCTCCCTCAGGAAAATCCATCTGAGTCGCAACACGAGAAGGGCAACGAGAAGACGAAGAAGGAAATGGGGAAATGGTGTGAGTGCCATAAAAGTCCTTGGCACAACACCGACAAATGTCGCTCCAAGCAGTCCCTCGTGGACGAGCTGAAGGATTTTGAGTCAAAGGTTGATTCTGATACTGAGTCAAATCCTGAAGGAGGGAAGCAGATTATTGATGCTGAACCCAGTGCCACAGTCACTACCACCAAAGTCTGGAGAAGCGAACTAGAAGAACCAAAGGAAGGGGAATGCCTCTTTCACTCATAGATGTGGGTCAAGGGGGCTCCGATTCATTTCATTATCAACAACTGTAGTCAGAAGAACTTTGTTTCGGCAAAGGTCATCAAGCAGTTGAACCTGCCAATGAAACTGCACCCACAACCCTACACCATCGGCTAGCTTTGTCAAGGAAGAGATCTCCATGTCAGCCAACAGTGTTGTCTGCCCTACGACATGAATATTTTCAAAGATGAGGTACTATGTGATATTTCTCCTCTTGAAGTTTGTGATGTTCTTTTAGGATAACCATATTTGTGGAAGCGTCATGTTGTGTATGAGTCTGTATCTCGCAGTGTTATTAATACTTTGGGTAGACAATTGTACAGGATCCCAGAGGTAGCACATACCACTATTATTTCTTTAATCTCTGCTAAGCAATGTAGTAAGTTCATTTCACAGACCGAGAAGTTCATCTTCTTTGTGATCCTTTCTCACAGTAAGAAGAAAGTCGCCGCCACATCCGTGGCATCTATACAATGAATCTCCTTGTAGTAGAAGAAAGTGGAGGGGATCATGGAAGAATACAGAGACATCTTCGCCTCACCCACAGGGGTACCGACACACTGCCAAGTCAAGCATCCAATTGATCTAACCCCCAACACATCTCTACCTAATGGACCAGTATATTGATGCTCACTGATGGAGAATGACAAAATCAGGCATCAAATCCAAGAGCTTCTTCAAAAGGAGCACATAAGGCCCAAATCCTCCCCTTGCGGAAGCCCGATTGTACTAGTGTAGAAGAAGGATGGGACTTGGCGACTCTACATTGATTACAGATGCATAAACAAAATAACAGTTAGGAACCACTACCCCATTCCCAGGATTGATGACTTTCTTGACAAACTCAATTTGGAAAAGTTCTTCATAAAGATTCAACTGAAGTCTGGCTACCACCAGGTTCCCATCGAACCAATTGATGTCTAGAATACTTCCTTCAAATCTAAAGAAGGTCTCTACGAATGGCTAGTCATGCCCTTTAGCTTAGCAAATGCACCAACCACTTTCATGAGTTTGATGGATGATGTATTGAGACCCTTCACGAACTCCTTTGTGGTGGTATATTTGGATGACATCCGCATATTCAACAGGTTTTCAGCACTCTGGGGCAGCACAAGCTCTATGCCAACTTGAAAAAAATCTCTTTTGGCATGAACAATGTCCAATACCTGGGCTAAATTGTTGACAAGCATGCGATACATGTTGATCTAGCTAATATCTAAGTCATTTGTGACTGTCCAGCCCCGACCACACTAACAGAGCTCCAGACCTTCTTGGGACTCGCCAATTTCTACCGACGGTTCGTGTTGGGATTCTCCCATATTGCATGGGCCCTCAGCCAGGTGACCAATGGTGGTGGTAGGGCCATGTTCATGTGGGGGAAGGAGAAGCAACGAGCATTCGATGATCTAAAACTTTGTTTATGCTCAGCTCCAGTACTCTTCTTGCCCAATCTGAAACAACCATTTAAGATTGAGACTGATGTATATGGCTATGTTGTAAGTGTAGTTTTCACTCAGCACAGGCATCCGATGGAATACCATAGTGAGAAACACTTCGATACTATCCAGAAATACCCCACCTATGACAAGGAAATGTATTCCATTGTACAAGCCTGTCATCAATGGAAACATTACTTCTGGGGAAAGAGACGATCATACACATTGATCACAAGCCTCTGCAGTTCATATAGACACATAAGAAATTGCAGAACGACCACCATCAGAAGTGGTCCACATACCTGCAGTAGTTCCATCTCAACATCAAGTATAAGACAAGTATCTCCAATTGTGTCGTTGTCTACCTCATTCGACCTCATGTGGCTGCACTCACCATGCTGCTCCATTCCTGTGGACATGAAACATCGGAGTGGCCTCAACTTTACCAACAAGATCTTGACTTCACCACCACATATCATCTCTTGGGTACAGGCACCACTGTTACTGATTTTCACATTCAGGACGAACTCTTGTGCCACCCGGGCCATCTCTGTGTTCCTACAAGCGAGCGTGCAAAGATGATTTGGGAAGCCCACTATAGTCGGGTGGAAGGATATTTTGGCATAGAGAAAACTGTGGTCATTCTTCAGAAACATTTTTATTGGCCAAAACTTCGACAATACATCAACAAGTATATTAGATCTTGCACTACCTACGCCATTGCCAAGACAACCATCAAGAAGCAAGGCTTATACACCCCTCTTCCTATTCCCAAGAAGCCATGGGAATCCATCTCCATGCATTACATGTATGGTTTTTCGTTCACCAAGCAAGGAAATGATTGCGTGTTTGTAGTCGTTGATTGGTTTCCGAAGATGGCCATCCTCATAGTCTGTAAGAAGACTGTCACAGTGGAAAATACTGCTAATCTCTTCTTCAAACGAGTTTGGGTCCACTTTGGGATACCACAGACCATCATCTCTGACCGAGACAACACATTCCTCAACACCTTTTGGTTGATTCTCTGGTCTCTGTTGGACACCAAGCTCACAAAATCCATTGCTTTCCACCCCCAAACTGATGGCCAAACCGAGGTTGTCAATCGAATGATTGTGCACATCCTGCGCATGTACAATTCTAAGTATCCCCGTACATGGGACGAGAGTCTCCCATATGTCCAACATAGTTATAACATGGATCTCCATTGTTCCAGTGGTCATAGCCCATTTTAGGTGGGTCTGGGATTCTAACACTTGGGACCCATTGATGTTGCATTTCCTCTTGCCACCACAAAGACAACTTCTTCCCCTGATTGGTATGCGATCTACAAAGAAACCAGATTCATTGAGTGGATTCATCACATCCTCCAATAGGTCCAGGAGATTTTGTAGAAATCCGATGCTAAGTACAAATAGCGCCATGATCAACATAGGTCCAATACCACACCAGTTTTAGGTTGGCGACAAAGTCTGGTTACATTTGCAGAAGGATCATCTCACCGGGCCCCATCGAAAACTTCACCCACTTTTTTATGGGCCTTACACTATCACCAAGTTTGTGGATAGCAATGCCTTTGAGCTCAACACTCCATCCTTCCTTGGTATGCATCCAATATTCAATGTGGACCTCCTTCGGTCCTATTTTCCACCATTATTGGACAACTTTGAGATTGTTGAACATATGACACCAATAGAGCTCAACCTTGACGGCATGGAACAAGCATCCACCGATCATATAGTGGACACACAGGTCAAGGGAACTCGCCAGCAATAGATCTAGCTTTATCAGGTTGTTAAGGCAGGGAAACTCCTACACCAAGGCAAGTGGCTCACCTGGGGCCAAATCCAGCAGAAGTTTCCTCACCTGATGGGGGAACTCAATGGAATGGAGACCATTTCTTCCTAACGGGGGAGGACTGTTCCAAGTGGATATTGGTGGCCACCCACCTATTCCAACTGGCTCTTCATGTCTATTTTTGATTTAGCACGTCTTTTTGTACTATTTTATAACTGTGAGTTCTACACTTCTGGGGTTGTCTAAAGCCTCATACATTCTCCAGGCGGATACGAGTGGCCTCTCACCTAATCCAACTTGATTATTTTGTATGTTTTCATGTCATCACATCTTGCTGTACTTCTAGGGTTGTTTCGAGGCCCTAACTATTGTTTTTCTTACTCTCCATAGTTACACTGTAGATGAAGTTAGATTCTGGTGGAGCAATGTGTAGATCTCTGAAAGACCTTTCCAATGGGCTATCACATGCCTAAAACGGAGGTCGTATGCAAAATTTACGACCTTAGGAATTTGAGGTACCAAATTACATAACTTACCCATAGGGCCCACATGACTTTTGGCATTTCACCTTCTAGGGTTAGGTTTTTGGATGTATAGGGTTTTGGCATTCATGAGTAATATGAAAAGGGCCTCTGAAGCCTCATTGTAATCCATTATGCTCAGACGGATGCATGTAGAAGCCACATCTCTTCTGAGAGATAGCTACCACCATTCGAGCAAGTTTCAGTTCTACAGTTATACAGTTTCATCCTGTTTTATTATTTACTAGAAGATATTGTTCACTCGATATTTGTTTTATTCTTCCTATCTCTATTTTTATTGTATTCAGTTTGTTAATCAGTTTGTTCCGCTCCTAAATCCGTATAAACTCTTCTTCAAGCATAACTTCATCCTCTGAATTTCAAAATCAGCGAACTCGAAGCTTGAGAGAAATCCATCAACAGTTGGATGATGCTGATCAACGAAATATTTTTGCACTAATGTCATGTCAACCTACATCTTTTAAAGAGGCAACTAAAGAGTCACATTGGATTCAAGCCATGAACCAAGAGATTGACTCCATTGAGAAGAACGAGACATGGGATCTTATTAATCTTCCTAGACATAAGACAAGTATTGGTGTCAAGTGGGTTTACAAAACTAAATTCAATGAAAATGGGCAGATTGAAAAACACAAAGCAAGACTTGTTCCCAAAGGATTCTCACAGCAACCAAGAATGGATTATGGAGAAACTTTTTCTTTAGTAGCAAGGTTGGACACTGTAAGGAATCTCTTAGCCATAACAACTCAACATAAATGGCAAGTATACCAGATGGATGTCAAGTCAACTTTCCTGAATGGTGTCTTAGAAGAAGAGGTCTATGTGGATCATCCACTTGGATTTGAGGTCAAAGAGCATCCAACCAAAGTGTATCGGTTGAATAAAGCCTTGTATGGTTTAAAGAAAGCTCCAAGAGCTTGGTACAACATAATTGACACTTACCTAATCAAGAGTGGTTTCAGGAGAAGCCAAAATGAACCAACTCTATACACCAAAACATATCAGCAAGGTAAAATTCTGATTGTATGTTTATATGTTGGTGACATGATATATACATGAAATCTTGAGTTAACCAGTTTTAAACATGCCGTACAATATGAGTTTGAGATGACAGATCTTGGCATAATGAAATATTTTTGGGGGATTGAGGTTGACCAATCAACCAAAGGGATTTTTTTCTATCAACAAAAGTATGCAACAAACATCATCAAAAGATTATGCATTGACTATTGCAATCCAGCAGAAACTCCTATACCCCTAGGCACAAAATTGAGCAAGCAAGATGAAGGTCCTACCGTGGATTATACCTTGTACACAAGTTTAGTAGGCAATTTGTTGTATCTTACAACAACTACGCCTCATATTGCGTATGTGGCCGTTTTTGTTTCTAGGTTCATGGAATTTCCCAAAGATTTTCACTAGAAGATGAAGAAAAGGATTCTGAGATATGTTGTTGGCACTCTCAATTTTGGTTTATGGTACACTCAGTTTGAAGATAATCATCTTTTTGGTTACACTGACAGTGATTTTGCAAGCAGCCTAGATGACTCGAAAAACACCTCAGGGTATGCTTTTCACCTGGGCACGAACCTGATTTCTTGGGCATCAAAGAAGTAACCCATTGTCTCAATATCATCTGCAGAGGCATAGTATGTCGCTGCTACCTCAGCTTCCTGTCAAGTTGTGTGGCTGCGAAGACTATTGAATGACATGTCACATACAAAAAATGAGCCAACCCCTATCTTTTGTGACAATACTTCAGCAATTGCTTGATCCAAAAACCATGTTTTTCATAAGAAAAGCAAGCACATTGACACTCGCTTTCACTTCATACACGAGCTAGTCAATAATGGTGAAATCACCCTTCAATTTTGTGGCTCACGAGATCAGCTCGCACACATCTTTACAAAGCCATTGGAAAAAACCATTTTTTATTTTTAGAGACAACAGTTGGGCATTATCAGTGTTGTTTTTTGTAACTGTTGAGTTTAAGAGGGAGTGTTTGTTAGTTATAACCTCAACAACGTATGAATGTACACTGCCATCTGTTCTGGCGAGCTGTACCAACCATTAGGATTTTTTCTTTTGTTTCTTGATTCAGTTGTAATGTTTCTCGCCTATAAGATTCATCCTATCATCTAATAGGAATGCTCTGTGCACATTCTTGTTCCCAATCTATCTTCTCTGTATTATCTTCTTTACTTCTTATTTTGTCAATTTCGAGGTCATGTGAACAAATACTCGAGATATACTGCCGTCTCGTGAGTAAAGTGGGCGAAGAAAGCACCAATTTCTCTCTTGTTGATATTGGAGGTCCTATTTGAAGCAAAGCCAGAGAATGAGTTGGTTGAAGTAATGAAATCATTGACAAAGTCCAGAACATCTCCTCGGCCGATAGATACAACATAGAGAGCAAGAGCAAGCCATAGAATAAAAAATGCTTGGCGTCATAACACACATATGAGTTAACATATCATTCATAGACAAATAAAGAGAACTGCGTCGGGCATTCTGTTCTTTGGTGACAAGAGGCAGTCTTAACTCGATTATGGCAAGGCGCAGCCACAAAATCAATAATTGAATTTGTGATTTGAGATCGGACTCATTCTACGATCGGCTAAAGGTATTGTTAGGAGAGGGCCTAGCGACAAAATAAATCATTGAAGTTGCGACCGAACCTTCGATGAATCTAATCTTGGGGAAGGATGGCCTGTGCTTACACGGGAATCGAGATTGTATTAAATGACGGGAATGGATTGCATGTGCTTACACGAGAATCCAGATTGTATTAAAGTATGGTTATGGAAGAGCCCAACGAAAATTCAATGGTTGAATTTGTGACCGAATCTTCGATGAACTGAATCTTGGGAAACGTAGCACATGGGAATCCAGATTGTATTATTTGGCATTCTACAATCGAGAAAGAATGACCTGTGCTTACACGGGAATCCAGATTGTATTAAATGACGATTGCATGTGCTTACACGGGAATCCAGATTGTATTAAAGTATGGTTATGGAAGAGCCCAATGACAAATTCAATGGTTGAATTTGTGACCGAATCTTCGATGAACTGAATCTTGGGAAACGCAGCACATGGGAATCCAGATTGTATTATTTGGCATTCTGCAATCGAGAAAGAATGACCTGTGCTATATACAGTACACCCCCTTTAGTGGCAAAGCATATATACAGTATTATTTGAAATTAAAAACCAAATTAACTGAACAAAAGGGGTCTAATTATTATTTTCTACTACTGAAGTAAAATAGAAGCATACCTGAAGAATCCTAGAGGCAGTAGGGGAAAGTAGGAGTTCCACGAAAAAAACCCATTAACCAGATGCCAATAAAATACTATGAAAGATTTCAAAGACCCGGGAGTGGTAAGATGCTAATCAATCTATTCATGGCAATCCGGACAAAATTGAAGTTCACAGCATTCTAAACAAAGAGGAAAGTCCAAGATGCAAATTTTTCTATGTCTGAATATAAAACCCAATAAGAAATTGAAGAATGTTTAAGCGTGGATTTTAGTTAGAGGATTAATTACCTTGCAGAAAATGGGGATTTAAGAGTATAATCTAGTATATGGAAATTCGCTACTACAATATAATATATACAAACCAAATCAGTAAGAAGACACTAATAATATATTTGCTTGTTTTAGTAGCTAACATTATAGGTAACACGTGAAAATGTTGCTTGATGTTATAGTATCAATTATGTCAAAGCTTTGCCTACGTCCTAAAAAATTCGTTGAAATTGAGTCATTTGATGGAGATTTCTGCCATATTTGTTTAAAGTGATAAAAAATATCTATGAAATAGATAAAAGCCTCTAGATTTGGTGGACATTCGCCTAGGAGGTACATTGGATTGCTGGAAAATTCGTGGAATTAGTTTTATGGTGGTAGCTTATATCAAATAGTTTGTAGTACACAGGCCATCCCAATTGAGATAAGACACATTAGTTTTATTTGTTGATTGAGTGTATGAGATGCCAATTGAGATATTATTATGTTTCTGTATAAACTTTTATTTGTTGATTGAGTGTATGAGAGGCCAATTATTAAACTTATGTAAGAGGGTGGGTGTGAGTGGTCACATTCCATAGTTATTGGAGAGAATGGATTAAAGTATAATCATCCTTGAGAAAAGTGTGAATCAAGAAAGAAAGGAAGAAGAGGAAATTCATATGCAAATTCCAGAATAGGGGACAATTTTTACTTAGAGATTTTAGGTAGCAAAGATTTTAGTTTTTACCATGGTATACTTGAAGTAAGTCATTGTTTGGTTGTGTTTTTATGCTGAGATAAAGGCTTTGTGTGCCAGTAAATATAACTATAAGCCATCGTGTGATTTCTTGTTGAGGAAATATATCAGATCCTTATGAAGGTTGATGTGAGAAAACATGAAACAACTAAGAGGTCTTAGAGTTTCCAGTTGAGTGATTCATGTCTAACCAAATGCACTAGTGCCTCTGATAAACGAATGATATAGTTAGAGGGACTATGAGCAGTGAAGGGGGTACATTCCTTGGGTAGTGTAGGTTGTGGGGAAAATAGATAGATGGAGATTTGAAACTGTTGTGAGAGTAGAACCTAGGTTTGGGGCTGCTCTGTGTGGAGTGTGGATAGATAGTGAGCCAGATCTCCTCGTGGACTCATAGCCTCAGCTCGGAGGTGGCTTGTTGATGAGAGAAAATGATCAACAATGCCTATGGATGGGAGGTTCATCCTTCGTTTGTAGCCAGTTTGTTAATCATTAACAGATAAGTGTTTTTGTTATGTTCTTATTCTAAATTATGCTATGTAAATTGTTTATATGAATGTTGTGTGTTTTTTGTTGCTTGAACAATTGTATTCATGTTTAATATATGCTATTAGATGCATTTAGAACTGTAGTATCAATCAAGTGATCAAATATGTGTTTGATATGTGACTGGTAAACTACAAGAATTTGATTAGCAATAAATCTTAATAACTTAATGAGTTTGTGCACATGATGTTGCTGAGATGGGTTGGGGGACATTACATGTTGTAAATCAAGTATAAATGTGTTTTTTTCTATTGGTTGAGTAGCTTCAACTGCTTTGCTTGAGATTCCATAGGGATGTTGTTAAAATAGTATACATAATCTAATCTAATAATTTAGACTTCAATAGTATACATAAATTATTAGATTATTGATAATTATATTTAGACTTCAATGTATGATTTCTGATTTATGTGACTAGTCAGATTATCAATAACAATTTGATGAAATTCCAAAATTTTAATTTGAATCACAAATTGATAAAATTGTAGAAAAATCTATATTGACCAAATTTGTGACTGGTCAGATTATCAATAAAATTTTGATCAAATTCCAAAATTTTAATTTGAATAACAAATTGATAAAATTGCAAAAAAAAACTATATTGACCAAATTTCAACTAAGGCGGTCGGAAATGACAAACAATATCCACTTTGGGACTACGCCTAGAACTTGATGTCTCATAGGAGGTTTTTTTGGTTTTTAGATGTATTTGATACGTGGATACAAAATTTACACGTCAAAATTTATCGGTATAAAAAATTTCAACCCATCATAAATTCTAGGTGCTTAGTTTACTATAGTGTGTCACCTATCTAGGCATCACATTGAAAAGGGGTTGGGCAAAGGTTTGTCGGAGGGTTAAATATAAAAATAATAATAAAAAAAATAATTAGTTTCAGACTCCCAATCCTTGAAATTTAATTAGTCCATAGTACTAGTTCACATAAAGTGTTAATAATTAATTGAATATCCATTTACTGATAAACAATTTGACACTCATGAATTTGGGGTAAAACTAAAATGACGGGCATGAAAAACAAATGACTGTCATCAAAATTTCACTTGACAGGTAAAATAAATTTGAAATTCCAGCCCCACTTGAGACCGTTGGATCTGTATTCTTTTCAGATGCAACAACCAATAATCGAGGATGTATATTGGTTGTTGTTCCATAATCTACGCTCCTCGTATTACATACCAACAATTTCAATTATTAGCTTGAGTGGGAGAAGAGATCCGTTATCGCTGACTATTTTGAAGTATTTTTTAGGTGTAATGTGATTACTATCATTAAGAGGCGTAGGATAATTATTGTTAACAGTTAACGTTGTTTCTTGGGTCTACACCAAGATGATGGCACTAGTCGAGGTAATGGTTGCATCCTATCGCTCTGTTCAATGCTTCAATGGTTTCCCATAATCCTTACCGGATGCCATAGCGCGGTGACAAAGGGATCTCACATTCCAATACAATAGCGCAGTCTTCCACGATATTGAATCATCCTGAGAAACCAATCCAGGGTTATTCAGTAAATATATTCATAGGAATGCCCCTACTTCACCATAATTATAATTCCTACAAAAAGCGAGATCAAACAAACGAACAAACAGAAAACAAACTGTCAATCACCAATCATTCAATTCGATTTATTTTTTTCTTGATAAAACAATATATAATTGCTTTCTATCTAAATAGAGATACATATAAACACACATACCATGTGAGTTGAAAGGGGCCACACCCGTAGTATTTCTTCCCAGTTGTGCAACTCGAATCATAGTAATATGTCTTGTCTATCTCATCCACGTAGCAGTATAGGCCTGTCAATTTGTTAGTACCCGTCAATTAGAGGAAAAAACCAATCTAAAATAAAATCATCAATGTATAGATTTATGTTAGTTAGTTATAACCTCAACATCGTATGACTATACACTATTAGTTGTTTTGGCCAGTTGTACCAGCAATTAGGATTTCTTTTTTCGTTTCTTGATTCAGTTGTAATTTTTCTCACCTATAAGGTTCATTCTATCATCTAATGTGAATTCTCTCTGCACATTTTTGTTCCCAATCTATCTTCTCTATATTATCTTCTTTTTATGGTATCAGAGCATAGGAGGTAAGACTCTTCACAGATCTTGGAGAGCAGTCTACTTAAAAGATCGTCGGAGAAAACACAACGCATGGCAGCAGCCCTGCAGATAGACTAAGCATTTAAAGATTAGCGAAATATCTTCTTCAAGAGGAAAATACAGTTGTAGCAAAGGAGAAGCTACAACAATCATAGGATCGGCCACAAGAATAGATCTTGGCCATCAGTTCAAGACCAGGTAGATCAAGGAGCGTGCAGAATGAGAATAGATCTCAGCCATCAGATCTGAGCGAGTGGATCGACAGTCGTCGGATCCAGGTAAGTCGCACATTGTTTAACCCTTAGCTTCCATTTGCAAAGGACACATAGAGGAGACGAGTCTCCTGAAGTCCATAAGTGAATCAGGACAGTCCATTTGCAATGGACGCGTGTTAGTAGATCCTATTGTCCGAATGTATAGCACTTCGGAGGATTTTTTACGAGAAGGTGTCTAAGTTCATGAAGTCCCTGAGAGCCGAAGTAACTCTGGACTATTGGATCCAAGTGACACATGTCAGACAATCCCCATATTTGGCTATCTCGTACTCCGGGACGAAGAAAGAAGTGCTGAGTAAAGAACTCCCAAAGGGCCAGTTGCCTAGAGTTAATCTTGGCCATTGATTTTAGTGGATGCGTAGTGTTAGATCTGGAGGTCCTGAGCACCAACAATCTGGAAGAACGAAGGTATGCTGAGTCAAGAATTCCTGAAGCTCCAAAGACCCGGAGTAGATCTATACCATTAATCGAAGTGGACACGTGGTAAGAGATCCTACACTCCGCTGGATAACCACTTCAGAGGAAAGACGGATGTGTGAAGCGATAAATCCTGGAGGCTCGAAGCCCGTAGTTCATTTGGACTGTCCATCAACGAGGAAACATGGCGCTAGATATCTGACTTTAGAGGCTTAGGAATCTGGAGGATTTTGCAAAGTGAAGCATTGGAGCGAGATCTGGCCGGAGTCCCAGAGTTCATATGGGTTGTTGAAGGTTATGGACATGTGTTGGAAAATCTGACACTCTGAAAAGTTAACACTCCAGAGGTTTGTGTGTGCAGTGTTGTGAGGATTCCTGAAGGCCGTAGTTAATCTCAATCATTCAATCAAGAAGACATGTGGAGGTTGATCTCGCACTTTGGATATTCGACACTCTGGAGGTTTGTGCGTATTAGCAGACGGAAAATCCTGAACGTTAGAGTTCCAGAGAAGATCTTGGTCATTGTTTTGTAGAGGTATGAGGATCATTGTATAGTTCACCACTTTGGCACTTCGCGAGTATTGTGATTAAGAGCGGTGAAATATCTCAAAACGTTGAAGTCCTAAAATCCCAAAGTTCCAAAGTGCCCAAAGCTCCCAAAGTAGTTCTTTTTGGGATTAACACCTGGTTTTCATCATTTGATCATATAAGAATGTAACACCAAAATTTCTTTTTGTTTAAACGAAATAAGTCTTGTCTTGCAAGTAAACTTAGAGTGCTCAATTCCGCCATTTAGAGGGTCTACAGTCGATAAAGAACAAAACTTATAGTTTTGAATTAGTAGATCTCGTGGTTAGATAATCAGATCCAACCAGATCGGAGCTAAAAAAATGATATGGCCCATGATTTTTTTGGACCGAAGTCACTAAAATAATTTCACAGACTTGGTTTTACACACGGGAAACAGGTAAAGCACAAAAATCACTAACATTAATGTTTTGTTCTATTTATTTTCAAAATGGCCACCTCTAATAATTTAGTACCAACACAAGGGCCAATTCTTCTTGGAAAGAACTATGAATTTTGGTCTCTTAGAATGATATCCTTCCTACAAACACATGAGTGATGGGATCCAATGAATCTTGGCTACGTGAAACCAGATCCAACAGACCTAGCTGCCATGAACAATCAAGAGAGAGATGCTCAGGAGAATAGAGAAAAAGAGAGAATAAGGCAAAGTTCTAGATTCATAACTCAATGGATGACTCAATTTTCTCAAAAATAATAGGTGTTGTTACTTCAAAACAAACCTGGGACATTCTAAAAACAACTTACTAGGGAAATGACGGGGTCAAAATAGTTAAGTTTCACACCTTAAGGACGCATTTTGAGACTTTAAAAATGATAGAGTCTGAAAATGTTGATCAATTTATGACCAGAGTCATGGAAATTGTAAACCAGATCAAGTTGACTAGTGTAGACATCCCTGATTAAAAGATTTTTGAGAAAGTCCTTAGAAGTCTTCCAAAGAAATTCAAAATGATTACTACAACCATCCTAGAATCTAAGGATCTGTCAAATTTTTCAACAAATGAACTAATGGGCTCTCTGTTGACACATGAGACCAGACTACATCTAGAATATGATTCAATAGCTAATGCCTTCAAGACTCAATTCTCTTTCAACAGAGGGAGAGGCAGAGGTAGAGGAAGAGGTCACCGAGGAAGAGGGAGAGGTCCAAGTAACAATCACTCAAGTGAAGGTCACAGACATCAAAACCAGAATCAAAATTTTTAGCCTCAAAGAGGCAGAGGGAGGAGATCAAATGACAAAGAAAGCATACAATTCTATTACTGCAAAAAGTATGGGAACTATGAATCTGAATGTCGGAAGAAGAAAGCATCTCAACACTCATGCATAGCAGATGTCTTAAATCATGAAGGAGAAACCTCAGATGGGATGTTTCTCTCATGCCACAAGACTTAAGAACAACAAAAAGACCTTTGGTTGTTGGACAATGGATGCAACAATCACATGAAAGGTAGCAAAGATTTACTTTCGTGCATTGATTCGTCTATTTCATCTGATATTACACTTGGAGATGACTCTTTAGTCAAAGTTCAAGGAAAAGGAAATGTACCTATTCTCACTACACAAAATGTAAAGAAACACATAAACAATGTCTATCACGTTCCAGATTTGAAACATAATCTGTTAAGTGTAGGACAACTAGTTGAAAATGGCTATACGGTACTTTTTGAAGGAGCATCATGTAGGATATATGAAAAACCTCCCAACATAAAATTGATTTATGAAATCCACATGACTAGGAATAGAATGTTTTCCCTAACCCTTAGAACTACAAATTTGACCCAATCTTATGCACAAGGTGCATCCACCCCCAATGAAACTATGGTTTGGCATGCAAGATTTGGACATCTCCCCTTTCAGATTCTAAGCCTTCTACATAATAACTTCATGGTCAAAGTTCTACCTATATTCAAAGAGAAAAATCCCCCATGTGAGTCTTGCATTCTTCGAAAACATAAGAGAACAATCTTTCCACGGTCCTCCACTTAAGACAAACAACACTTAGAGCCAGTTCACACTCACCTATATGGACCAATGCAAACAAAGTCAATAGGTGTTAGCTTTTATTTACTAACATTTATTGATGACTTTAGCAGGAAAATATAGATCTATTTCCTCATACACAAGTCTGAAACCTTTGCACAGTTCAAAGAGTTCAAGGACGATGCCAAAAAACAGAGTGGGAAATATGTGAATATTCTTAGGTCAGATGGAGGAGGAGAATAATGTTCAACAAAATTTGCAAATTTATGCAAATCACAAGGCATAATCATGCAGACCGTAGCTAGGTATAGTCCACCACAAAATGGAGTGGTTGAGAGGAAAAATCAGACTATAATGAACATGGAAATGATCCTTCTTAGAGAGAAGTTTCTGTCAAATATATTTTGGGTTGAAGCAGTAGCATGCTTAGTTTATCTCTTGAATAGATCCCCAACCACCAGTGCCAAGATGAAGGTCCCTGAAGAAGCATGGAGTGGGACAAAACTAAATGTTGCTCATATTAGGAATTTTTGATCCATTGCATTTGCTCACATACCTTCTAAATTGAGGAAGATACTTGATTATCAAAGTTAGAGATGTATTTTTGTTGGCTAAAATGAGACATCCAAAGCCTACAAAATCTACAATCTGATTTCAAAGAAACTAATTCTCAGCAGAGATGTCAAATTTCTTGAAAATAAGTTATGGAGTGAGTTTGAAAATCGCCTTATGGATAGTCAAAATCCATTGTTGCCACTTCCTGAAAACACAGAACATTCAGGACAACAAACACATCATCCTATCCTTCCAATATTGCAAGTACAAGGACATATTGAAAGTTCTCAGGACAACTCTTGATCTAGGTGGATATTTGTGGCTGCCCACCTATTCCAACTGGCTCCTCATGTTCGTTTTTTATTCAACACATCTTTTTGTACTACTTTATAATTGTGAGTTATACACTTCTGGGGCTATCTAAAGACTCACACATTCTCTAGGTGGATATGGGTGGCCTCTCACCTAATCCAACTATATTATTTTGTATGTTTTCATGTCAGCATATCTTGTTGTACTTCCAGGGCTGTTTTGGGGACCTAAACATTGTTTTTTTTAACTTGCCACAATCAAACTATAGATGAAGTCAGATTATAAAGAAGGAATGTGTATATATCTGAAATACCCTTCTAATGGGCCACCACACACCTAAAACAAAGGTCATATGCAAACGTTACGACCCTAGGAAGTTGAGGTACCAAATTACACCAACTTACCCATAGGGCCCACATGAGTTTTGACATTTCACCTTTTGGGATTACGTTTTTAGATGTCTAGGGTTTTGACATTCATGAATAATATGAAAAGGGCCTCTGGAGCCTCATTGTAATCCATTATACTCAGATGGATGCGTGTAGTATCCACATCTCTTCTCAAAGATAGCTACCACCATTCAAGCAAGTTTTAGTTTTGCAGTTTTACAGTTTCATCCTATTTCATTATTTAATAGAAGATATTGTTCACTAGATATTTGTGTTATTCTTCCTATCTCTGTGTTTATTGTATTCAGTATGTTAATCAGTTCATTCTCCTCCTAAATACAGATCAGTGGTATCAGAGCGGTCTACTCTTCATTTATTTTTCTTTGTGCATGTCCCTGACAAGATCTGGGTACAAGAAGTTGGGACTCAAACCAATCGATCCATTACCATATTGGATGTGCCAAGCCTGACAAAATCTTATGGGAGACAAAAATAAATATGATGGAGTAGGAAATCCTATTAAAATGTTTCTTGAAGAATCTCTTGCATGACAAAGGAACAAAATTATGGAAATATTCGCGCAGATCCTTCGACGGTTGCCCATTGGGGAAGCATATGTATCAAGTGACCATGCAACCCCCTTCAAGGTACAGGTACATTTTGATATTACATTATTTGAAGGACTGATAGATGAGGATGCTATAGATAAATGGTTGAATCTGCTCGAAGGATATTTTTCAGTCCACAATTTTTTCGATAGGGAAAGGATCACTTTTGCACTCCTCAAGGTCATTCCCCCTATTAAAGACTAGTGGGATACTTACTCTGAGCAAAGGGCCATGGAGGAATCTACAATTTTTGTGGTGGCCCTTACATGGGATTCCTTCAGGGACACCATTAAAGAACAATACTACCCTATTGGAATATACGAGGACCAGTACACCAAATGGACCACCCTACGTCAAGAAAGGGACCAGACGGTACCCGACTTCACCAACATTTTCCATACCCTATGCACCAAATTGGGTATCAAATATTTTGAGTGTCATCTGGTGCTCAAATACTGTGACTTTTTTCATAGATACATTCAAACATAAATGGAGTTCCTTGATGTCGCCTCATTGGGCACAGATTATAAACATGTTGTCAAGATCGAGCAAAAACTTAAGCATAAACAACAAAAGTTTGGATATGAAAACCCCTCATAGACGAAGCAGGGAAAAGGAAACCCCAAACGACACAGTAAGCGACCAAGTCGATATGGTCTCCCTCAAGACAATCCATCCAAGTCACAACACGAGAAGGGAAACGAGAAGACGAAGAAGAAAATAGGGAAATGGTGTGAGTTCCATAAAAGTCCTTGGCACAACATCGACGAAAGTCACTCCAAGAAGTCCCTTGTGGCTGAGCTGAAAGATTTCGAGTCAAAGGCCAATTTATATTCCGAGTCAAATCCTGAAGGAGGGAAGCGAATTATTGATGTTGAACCTAGTGCCACGGTCGCTACCACCAAAGTCCGGACAAGCGAACTAGAAGAACCAAAGGAAGGGGAATGCCTCTTTCACTCAGAGATGTGGGTCAAGGGGGCTCCGATTCATTTCATTATTGACAATGGTAGTTAGAGGAACCTGGTTTCGGCAAAGGTCGTCAAGCGATTGAACCTGCCAATGAAACTGCACGCATAACCCTACACCATTGGATGGCTTCGTCAAGGAAGAGATCTTCGTGTCAGCCAACAGTGTTGTCTACCCTATGACATGAAGATTTTCAAAGATGAGGTACTGTGTGATATTTCTCCTCTTGAAGTTTGTGATGTTCTTTTAGGACAACCATATTTGTGGAAGTATCATGTTGTGTATCAGTCTGGATCTTGGAGTGTTATTATTACTTTGGGTAGAAAATTGTACAGGATCCCAGAGGTAGCACCAACCACTGCTCTTTCTTTAATCTCTGCTAAGAAATGCAGTAAGGTCATTTCACAGATCGGGAAGTTCGTATTCTTTGTGATCCATGCTCACAGTAAGCAGAAGGTTGTCGCCACATCCGTGGCCTCTACACAATGACTCTCCTTGCAGTAGAATAAAGTGGAGGGGATCATGGAAGAATACAAAGACATCTTCGCCTCACCCATAGGGGTATCGACACACTACCAAGTCAAGCATCCAATTGATCTCACCCCGAACACACCTCTACCTAATGGACCAGTATATCAACGCTCGTTGATGGAGAATGACAAAATCAGGCATCAGATCCAAGATCTTCTTCAAAAGGGGCACATTAGACCCAAATCCTCCCCTTGCGGAAGCCCGATTGTACTAGTGTAGAAGAAGGATGGGACTTGGCGACTCTGCATTGATTACAGAGCCATAAACAAAATAACAATTAGGAACCGCTACCCCATTCCCATGATTGATGACCTTCTTGACCAACTCAAGGGGGAAAATTTCTTCATCAATATTCAACTGAAATATGGCTACCACTAGGTTCCCATCAAACTAATTGATGTCTAGAATACCACCTTCAAATCTAAAGAAGGTCACTACGAATGGCTAGTCATGCCCTTTGGCTTAGCAAATGCACCAACCACTTTCATGAGGTTGATGGACAATGTATTGAGACCCTTCACAAACTCCTTTGTGGTAGTATATTTGGATGGCATCCTCATCTTTAGCAGAATATGGGAGGAGCACATGCGGCATATTCAACAGGTTTTGACCACTCTGGGACAACACAAGCTCTATGTCAACTTGAAAAAAATCTCTTTTGGCATGAACAGGGTCCAATACCTGGGCTAAATTATTGACAAGCATGTGGTACATGTTGATCTAGCTAATATCCAAGTCATCCATGACTGGATAGCCCCGACCACACTAACAGAGCTCCGGAGCTTCTTGGGACTCGCCAATTTCTACCAACGGTTCGTGTTGGGATTCTCCCATATTGCATGGGCCCTCAGCCAAGTGACCAAGGGTGGTGGTCGGGCCATGTTCATGTGGGGGAAGGAGAAACAATGAGCATTTGATGATCTGAAACATCATTTATGCTCAGCTCCAGTACTCTCCTTGCCCAATCTAAAACAACCATTCAAGATTGAGACTGATGCATATGGCTATGTTGTGGGCAAAGTTTTCACTCAACATATGCATCCGATGGAATACCATAGTGAGAAACTCTTTGATACTATCCGAAAATACCCCACCTATGACAAGGAAATGTATTCCATTGTACAAGCCTGTCGTCAATGGAAACATTACTTTTGGGGAAAGAGACGATCATACACATTGATCACAAGCCTCTGCAGTTCATACAAACACATAGGAAATCGCGTAACGACCGCCATCAAAAGTGGTCCACATACCTGCAATAGTTCCATCTCAACATCAAGTAGAATACAAGTATCTCCAATTGTGTCATTAACTGCCTCATTTGACCTCCTATGGCTACATTCACCACGACGCTCCATTCCTGTGGACATGAAACATTGGAGCAACCTCAAATTTACCAACAAGATCTAGACTTCGCCACCACATACCATCTCTTGGGTACAGGCACCACTGTCACTGATTTTCACATTCAGGACAAACTCTTGTGCCACCTGGGTGATTTCTGTGTTCCTACAAGCAAACGTGCAAAGATGATTTGAGAAACCCACTACAGTTGGGTGGAAGGACATTTTGGCATAGAGAAAACTATGGTCATTATTCAGAAACATTTTTATTGGCCAAAACTTCGACAAGACATCAACAAGTATATTAGATCTTGCACTACCTGCGCCATTGCCAAGCCAACCATCAAGAAGAAAGGCTTATACACCCCTCTTCCTATTCCCAAGAAGCCATGGGAATCCATTTCCATGGATTACATGTATGGTTTTTCATCCACCAAGCAAGGAAATGATTGCGTGTTTGTGGTCATTGATCGGTTTTCGAAGATGGCCATCCTCACAGTCTGTAAGAGGACTGTCACAGTGGCAGATACTGCTAAGCTCTTCTTCGAACGAGTTTGGGTCCACTTTGGGATACCACAGACCATCATCTCCAACCGAGACAACACATTCCTCAACACCTTTTGGTTGAGTCTCTAGTCTCTGTTGGACACCAAGCTCACAAAATTCATTTTTTTCCACCCCCAAACTGATGGCCAAACCGAGGTTGTCAATTGAATGATTGTGAACATCCTACGCATGTACAATTCTAAGTATCCCCATACATGGAACGAGAGTTTCCCAT
Source organism: Picea engelmannii (assembly GCA_009831015.1). Lineage (NCBI taxonomy): Eukaryota > Viridiplantae > Streptophyta > Pinopsida > Pinales > Pinaceae > Picea > Picea engelmannii. The sequence continues at coordinate 397,018 of ML777686.1, read as the reverse complement.
ATGTCCAACATAGTTACAACATGGCTCTCCATAGTTCCACCAGCCATAGCCCATTTCAGGTGGGTCTAGGATTCCAACACTTGGGACCCATTGATGTTGTACTTCCTCTTGCCACCGCACAGAAAAATTCTTCCCCTGATCGGTATGAGATTGATAAAGCCACCAAATTCATTGAGCGGATTCATCACATCCTCCAATAGGTCCAGGAGATTTTGCAAAAATCCAATGCTAAGTACAAATAGCACCATGATCAACACAGGGCCAATACCACATCAGTTTTAGGTTGGCGACAAAGTCTGGTTACATTTGTAGAAGGATCATCTCACCGGGCCCCATCGAAAGCTTCACCCAGTTCATTATGGGCCTTACACTATCACCAAGTTTGTGGATAGTAATGCCTTTGAGCTCAACACTCCACCATTCCTTGGTATGCATCCAGTATTCAATGTGGACCTCCTTTGGTTCAATTTTCCACCATTATTGGACACCTCTGAGATCGTCGAACAACTGACACCAATAGAGCTCAAGCCTGACAGCATCGAACAAGCATCCACCGATCATATAGTGGACACACAGGTCAAGGGCACTCAGGTCAGGTTGTTAAGGCAGGGAAACTCCTACACCAAGGAAAGTGGCTCACCTGGGACCAAGTCTAGCAGAAGTTTCTTCCCCTGATGGGGGAACTCAACGGAATGGAGACCATTGCTTTCTAAGAGGGGAGGATTGATCCAAGTGGATATTGGTGGCCACCCACCTATTCCAACTGACTCCTCATGTCCGTTTTTTATTCAACACGTCTTTTTGTACTATTTTATAATTGTGAGTTCTACACTTTTGGGGCTGTCTGAATACTCATACATTCACCAAGAGGATATGGGTGGCCTCTCATCTAATCCAATTGGATTATTTTTCATGTTTTCATGTCAGCACATCTTGTTGTAGTTCCAGGGTTGTTTTGAGGCCCTAAATGTTGTTTTTTTACTCGTCATAGACAAACTACAGATGGAGTTAGATTCCGATCACGAAATGTGTAGATCTCTGAAAGACCTTTCCAACAGGCTATCACATGCCTAAAATGGAGGTCGTATGCAAAAGTTACGACCCTAGGAATTTGAGGTATCAAATTACACCAACTTACCCATAGGGCCCACATGACTTTTGACGTTTCACCTTATAGGGTTAGGTTTTTGGATGTCTAGGGTTTTGGAATTCATTAGTAATATAAAAAGGGCCTCTGGACCCTCATTGTAATCCATTATGCTCAGACAGATGCACGCAGAAGCCACATCTCTTCTGAGAGATAGCTACCACCATTCGAGAAAGTTTTAGTTCTACAGTTTTACAGTTTCATCCTATTTTATTATTTAATAGAAGATATTGTTCACTCGATATTTTGTTTATTCTTCCTATCTCTATGTTTACTATATTCAGTTTGTTAATTAGTTTGTTCCGCTCTTAAATCTGGATCAACTCTTCTTCAAGAAGAACTTCATCCTCTGGATTTCAAAATCAAGCAACTCGAAGCTTGAGAGAAATCCATCAGTAGTTGGATGATGCTGATCAACAAAATATTTTTGCACTAATGTCATGTCAACCTACATCTTTTAAAGAGGCAACTAAAGAGTCACATTGGATTCAAGCTATGAACCAAGAGATTGACTCCATTGAGAAGAACGAGACATGGGATCTTATTGATTTGCCTAGACATAAGACAAGTATTGGTGTCAAGTGGGTTTACAAAACTAAATTCAATGAAAAGAGGAAGATTGAAAAACACAAAGCAAGACTTGTTCCCAAAGGATTCTCACAGCAACCAAGCATTGATTATGGAGAAACTTTTTCTCCAATAGCAAGGTTGGACACTGTAAGGAATCTCTTAGCCATAACAGCTCAACATAAATGGCAAGTATACCAGATGGATGTCAAGTCAACTTTCCTTAATGGTGTCTTAGAAGAAGAGTTCTATGTGGATCATCCACCTGGATTTGAGGTCAAAGAACATCCAACCAAAGTGTATCGGTTGAATAAAACCTTGTATGGTTTAAAGAAAGCTCCAAGAGCTTGGTACAACAGAATTGACACTTACATAATCAAGAGTGGTTTCAGGAGAAGCCAAAATGAGCCAACCCTATACACCAAAACATATCAGCAAGGTAAAATTATGATTGTATGTTTATATGTTGGTGAGATGATATATACATGAAATCTTGAGTAAACTAGTTTTAAACATGCCATACAATCTGAGATTGAGACGACAGATCTTGGCATAATGAAATATTTTTGGGGGATTGAGGTTGACCAATCAACCAAAGGGATTTTTGTCTGTCAGCAAAAGTATGCAACAAACATTATCAAAAGATTCTGCATCGAAGACTGCAATCGAACAGAAACTCCTATACCTCTAGGCACAAAATTGAGCAAGGAAGATGAAAGCGCTACCATGGATTATACCTTGTACACAAGTTTAGTAGGCAATTTGTTGTATCTTACAACAACTAGGCCTCATATTGCGTATGTAGCCATTTTTGTTTCTAGGTTCATGGAATTTCCCAAAGATTTTCACTAGAAGATGAAGAAAAGGATTATTAGATATGTTGTTGGCACTCTCAATTTTGGTTTATGGTACACTCAGTCTGAAGATAATCATCTTTTTAGTTACACTGACAGTGATTTTGCAGGCAGCCTAGATGACCGGAAAAACACCTCAGGGTATGCTTTTCACCTGGGCACGAACCTGATTTCTTGGGCATCAAAGAAGCAACCCATTGTCTCAATATCATCTGCAGAGGCAGAGTATGTTGCTTCTACCTCATCTTCCTGTCAAGTTGTGTGGCTGCGAAGACTATTGAATGACATGTCACATACAAAAAACGAGCCAACTCCTATCTTCTGTGACAATACTTCAGCAATTGTTTTATCCAAAAACCATGATTTTCATAAGAAAAGCAAGCACATTGACACTCGCTTTCACTTCATACGCGAGCTAGTGAATAATGGTGAAATCACCCTTCAATTTTGTGGCTCACAAGATCAGCTCGCAGACATATTTACAAATCCATTGGAAAAAACCATTTTTTATTTTCAGAGACAACACTTGGGCATTATCAGTGTTGTTGTTTGTAATTGTTGAGTTTAAGAGGGAGTGTTAGTTAGTCATAACCTCAACAGCGTATGAATATACACTGCCATCTGTTCTGGCCAGCTGTACCAGCCATTAGGATTTTTTCTTTTGTTTCTTGATTCAGTTGTAATGTTTCTTGCCTATAAGGTTCATCCTATCATCTAATACGAATGCTCTCTGCACATGCTTGTTCCCAATCTGTCTTCTCTATATTATCTTCTTTACTTCTTATTTTGTCAATTTCGAGGTCATCTGAACAAATACTCAAGATATACTACCCATCTCGTGAGTAGAGTGGCCGAAGAAAGCACCAATTTCTCTCTTGTTGATATTGGAGGTCCTATTTGAGGCAAAGCCAGAGAATGAGTTGGTCGCAGTAATGAAATCACTGTAGGTATAGAAGCTTTTTCGTGTGCAGCCATGAGAAGCCGCTCACAAAATTCCATTGAATAAATCTTGGGTAGCAATATCCCCAACACCACCAGATGAAGGCATATCACCAGAAGCTATTTTATTGAAGAAATCTTCATTGACAAAGTCCAGAACATCTCCTCGGCCGATAGATACAACATAGAGAGCAAGAGCAAGCCATAGAATAAAAAATGCTTGGCGTCATAACACACAGTTGAGTTAACATATCATTCATAGACAAATAAAGATAACTGCGTCGGGCATTCTTTTCTTTAGTGACAAGAGGCCGTCTTAAGTCGATTATGGCAAGGCGCAGCCACAAAATCAATAATTGAATTTGTGATTTGAGATCGAACCCATTCTACGATCGGCTAAAGGTATTGTTAGGAGTTGTGACCGAACCTTCGATGAACCGAATCTTGGGGAAGGATGGCATGTGCTTACACGGGAATCCAGATTGTATTAAATGACGGGAACGGATTGCATGTGCTTACACGGGAATCCAGATTGTAGTAAAGTATGGTTATGGAAGAGCCCAACGCAAATTCAATGGTTGAATTTGTGACCGAATCTTCGATGAACTGAATCTTGGGAAACGTAGCACATGGGAATCCAGATTGTATTATTTGACATTCTACAATCGAGAAAGAATGACCTGTGCTTACACGGGAATGAGATTGTATTATTTTACATTTGATTATATCAAGAAGCGTGCCCATTCTTAAGAGTGATCAAATTCTAATTTCAGTGAGTGATCAAATTTGAAGTGTGTTTTTTAATTTCAATGACAAGGGTATATAATCATTTAGTTAGTTATTTTATGATAACAAGTTTTTTGAAAAAATATATTTTAATTGACAACAATAAATTAATTTCACACAAATGTATTAAATAATCTATTTTTTATTTTCAATCAAATTTATTTTTAATAAAGGAATTAGCAAAAGCTAGATCTTTGTTTAGCTTGAAAATATTACAATTATAACAATATCAAATAGATATTTCCTCACATGTGTCTCAACGTACTACCACCATACTCATCATTTTTTCTCTTCTCTATTGCAAGATTTCACACAAACCTTTGATTTTGTCTCATAGGATGCCTCACCCCCGCGACAAGACTTCCCCAAACTATGAATTCATTGTGCGTACTACTAGACTCAATCCAAAGAAGGTCGCCCCACCTCTATCCACATAATCATCTCCAGATAATACAAGTCCTCCCATGTGGAGCGACTTGGCTCCTTGAGGGAGCTCGCCCCTCCTTGTCCGAATTTTCCTTAGATCCTTTGGTGTTAATCTTTCTCTCTTCACTCTATACCTTCTTGGTTGTGCAACTTGTGTTCTTATATTGACTCCAAAAATCACCTTCTTGAACCATCATGTCCTCTGGGTGCGTGGCGTCCCTTCGTGGACGAACTTGCCGAAATGAACTGACATGCCTTTTTGTGGACGAACGTTCCCATGAACCATGAACCTATCTACTCGTCAACCTTAACATGCCTTGGGACTAGCGTGCCCCAAACTCTTGGTGCGCCCCATGCTTTGTCTCATGTTTTGGCATGTGCCAAAGACACCCACTTTCCCAACTAATGTGACTCGTGGGTGCGATAACAACCCTGAATTTCGTCTCCTTGAGGACTTGAGAGAGGGTGCCTACACCCTTTTAACCAAGGACCTTACAAGAGTCAAAATAAACAACTCAAAAGTAACAAGGTTTGTCGATGCAAGGAAGTGTATATCTTGTAAGAATATGTATTGTAGAGGAAATTCTATTTAGAAAAGGGAGGGAGACCAACTCCATGACGCATTTGAGCATGAAAGCAATCTTAAAATATATAACTAATATTGGGTAGATATATAACTCAAAAGTAACAAGGTTTGTCGATGCAAAGAAGTGTATATCTTACAAGAAGATGTATTGTAGAAGGAAATTCTATTTAGAGAAGGGAGGGAGACCAACTCCATGATGCATTTGAGCATGAAAGTAATCTTAAAATATATAACTAATATTGAGTAGATATATAAAAAATATGTTCTTCACAAATAAATGTATAACCTATTAGTATGATAGTTAAATTAGGATAAATAAATTAACAAAAATGCTATAATATGCACAAGAATATATACACAAAAATGGCATGTAAAAGAGATACAAATGTTGTTTTAAGGATAAATGTTGTTTTAAGAATAAATTGTTGAAATATCTGGAAGTTGAAACAAAGAACTAAGTAAATGCTCAACATAACTTGTTGATTTGTCAAGTAAATAAGTAAGTAGCACATAAATGGTGACCCCTATACATACATATTTACAAATATTAATAGTAGAAAGAAACAATTTTACAAAGAACCTACTAAAATTTAACAAATGGTACACCCCCTTTAGTGGCAAAGTATATATACAATATTATTTGAATTTAAAAACCAAATTAACTTAACAAAAGGGGTCTAACTGTTATTTTCCACTAACTGAAGTAAAATAGAAGCATACCTGAAGAATCCTAGAGGCAGTAGGGGAAAGTAGGACTTCCACAAAAAAATCCATTAACCAGATGCCAATAAAATACTATGAAAGATTTCAGAGACCCAGGAGTGGTAAGATGCTAATCAATCTATTCATGGCAATCCGGACAAAATTGAAGTTCACAGCATTCTAAACAAAGAGGAAAGCCCAAGATGCAAATTTTTCTATGTCTGAATATAAAACCCAATAAGAAATTGAAGAATGTTTAAGCGTGGATTTTAGTTAGAGGATTAATTACCTTGCAGAAAATGGGGATTTAAGAGTATAATCTAGTATATGGAAATTCGCTA